>NJDD01005593.1:45056-59381 GCA_002245505.1 Calephelis nemesis
TCTGAATCTTTTGAGTAGAATACACCACTTATTCTACGCTGATAAAGTCGAAGGTTCACAGCCGTTTATGTCTGGACAAATTACATAAACTCATCTAATCTTAAAGTAAGTAAATCGGTTATTTAATCAGATAAAACGCATCGTTAATTTTTTGAACTTTCATTTATATAAGAAGCATTACCAGATTTCTTTGTCTCTTTTTTTTCACCATTTTCGTGCTTACCTGAAATTAAAAGAAGAAATATAAGCATGGAAGAAAAACACAACTATTACATTTAACGTGCAGTACATTTTACACAAATACACCTATGTGTGTGTGTGTGTTCTATAACAAGCATAAGGTTCTCTTGACAGTAAGAGGAAACTATGGCCTATAGACATCATAGATATTAAAGGTGCGTCGCTATCCTGTGGCAGGAATGGTAAGGCTATTGTGTAAGTCTACCGCTAACCCCACCCTTCGAGTCAGAAAATGTCATTATGGCGTCATTAATAGGTAAGGCAGTGGATTCCTAACCAGGAAAGTTGCTGCTCAGTACTTTACCTCCAGTAGTTAAAAATATGCAATTCAAGACATCACCTTAGCCTCCGGAGCTGCGGAGCACAACAATGTGGTGATAAGAATTGCATTAAGATAATAAGACTAGCACTATACTACGAGTGGTATAGGTTAGGCCTATTTAACTTGTTGGTTGCCTATTCAACTTCTACTAGCATCACACGTCCTATCAGGCGGGTAGACATAGGGTCTTTTGCGCAAGTAACCCAGACCAACATGGAGAAAGAGTAGTTAGATATATAGTTGTACTTGTGAACAATAATATCTAGTTTTTGCAAGTTTATTATACCGTAATAGGTATTGATCATTATATGATTATTGACGACGATTATTATATAACTGCACAATCTTAAAGTAAACTATCTTCACGCCCATATCCCCGAAGAGGTAGGGAGAGGTACAACTTGGGCACCTACGTCTAGCTGAGGACAAAAAGTCTCACAATGTGATAGGTGACAAGGCTCGGATGGCGAATTCCGACATACAACCAATAACGAGCAAAAATTTTTTTGTTGGAAAAATTTAAAAACTACATTTTCTTATTGTTGCGCGACACGGGAATCGAACCCGGGACCTCATGCAGACAAGTCTAACAACTGAACCCCTAGTTTTAGATTAGTTAAGTTAGAAAATACCAGTTTACTGCATTCTCGAAAACTTTCACGTTACAAATGACAATATTATAAAAATTTTCTTATTTCTGTGCCTTTTAATTTCCTTACCAACGATTACAAACTAACACAAGTCAATGAACTCATCGCATTAAGATTTTTTTGTATATCCATTGCGATTGGGTGAACAAAAACAGACATAAAATACAACAGTTAAAATGATTAAAGTTTTTAGATTGGGAAAGTATAGGTAGATATTAATAACAGTATTTTTTTATCTAAAAATGTTTAGCCTATTTCACCAGATTAAGCTAAACAATTACATCCTTTCGTATCTAAGAAACTTCAAACGTTCATATCTTGTTCGTTGTGGAAGTTTAGCTAATTTTAATTCGTTGTTTTTAAAATCAATGTTATTAAGTTTAGTCCCATAATAACAATTTTCTTATTCACCTTTTGACAAAGTGAGCAATAATATCATAGTATTCATATCTTAATTAAGGGATTTATTGAATAGGATTTCTAGAAGATTCTTCATCGAACAATCTGCTAGAAATCTAACTCGCTTTAGAAATAATATTTCTTAGGAGCGAATATTAATTGCAAAAGTTTTGCAAGATTTATGAACTTAAATATTCAGAACCTCTTATTATGTCTCAGGTATTATTCTTACTTCAAAACAAATATAGGTAACTGTTGAAGAATATTTAATTATCCATAAGATTGTTTTGTTGATACAAAAAATAAATGGCTTAAGATAATGACGTAAAATGGCAAAATATGGAAAAAAACTAGTTAATCTATATATTACTACGTAAAGCTAAAACTTTGGACCCCTTTTTACGAAAATTACGCTGACGGAGGAGTATGAAATTTGGCACACTTATAGTTTATGTGTAGGAGAAGTGCAGAACGAATATTTTTAAATAATGATAGTTATAAAGTACATTAAATCAAAAAATAAAACATTACCCACACTACCATGCATTTGACACACACAAATATATTGATGTTGACGATAAAATATCACAGATGGCGCACTAACTATTGAGGAATAAAATTGTTAGTCTTGAGAAATGAAGATGGCGTTCTTATCAACTTATGGTCGAATTTCGACCAATGGGAGCCCACCAGTACATTTAAATTTAGGAAAAACGTACGTTTCTTGTGGTATAGATAGATGTTCTAGACTTGTTTTTCTAAATTTAAAACTATATAACTAACACATCTCAGTAGTTATTGTCTATGCTGAAAAACTTTTTCATTATCCGCCTATACAAATCATTTAATAAGTGATTAAGTTTAGTGATACATGTGATTTAGAAAAAACATCCACTGCTTAAATTTGCTGTGTAATTTATTTTGTTCAAATGACTTAAAGGGCAAATGGTGTCTTTACATGATCTCTTTAGATGGAAGTCATGTTACAAAAATAATAATTTTCGCCCTAAATGTGTACGGACAGAAGGGTAGAGGCTGCCAAAAAAAGGTATTTGGATTGTGTGAGAAAAGATATATTCAAGAAGACTTATATATATAGGTACATACAGTATAGTATTTGAAAACAATCTTCAACAAATTATGGCGTATCTTATTGTTCCAATGCTTCCAACAGAAGCCTATCTCAATCAGTGTCAAGAGACTTAATTCTTGAAATGTTGAGTTTGCTTTAAAGTAACTTTCATTTGTCTTTATAATTTATATTTTGATCATTTATAGAGATCCAAAATGTTTTTCAATTATCAATCTCTCTCAACTACCAGATTAATAATTAGTAAAAAATCCTGTCGTTTTTTATTCAAATCATAATTTTTAGACGCTGTTTTTTTGTTTAAGACGATTCAACTCGCATGTTATACTGCTGTTCAGTTCTACTGCTGTTTAGTTCTACTTCCAACTAGGTAGCAGAGCTGTTTTCTTCTTTTTAATCGACTAACAGCTTGTAGGAATAAAAGTAACATATGTACTGTGCCGGCCGTAGGTTATGAGAATAAACTGAGAGAATGATAAATTTATGTTGTTCAACGTTAACTGGTGCAATATTCTATAAAAAGTATCTTTACGCTCCAATCAATAAAGAGGTTGGCAGAGGCCAGAACACTTACGATCAACAATATGTAAATCTTTGTATGTGTACATAAAAAAAAATATTGTTTATTATGCTATTAACATATATATAATTTGTGTTAAATATTGCTAACTAACTGTTGCCAACGTGGTCTTTAGTCCCACAGGAACATTTTTTCGGAATAAGAAACTATCCCATGAGAACTATCTAAGTTACCCTTATTGTGTGTTCCAAATTTCATGAAAATCAGTTCAGCAGTTTTTGCGTGAAGGAGTAAAAGACAAACAAACAAACACACAAGCTTTCGCATTTATAATATTAGTATGATGATTTCGATTAAAATGAAAATTTTATTAGCTTTACTGAAGATACGGATCATAAGGCGAGGAAATTGAACCATCTTGAAGTACGCAGTGAATCCTTATAATGATGACGTAAACGACCACCAAGTACACATTCCGAGAGTGCTCTTGTCCATACCGTGGACATTTTTACGAAATACGGTAAGAATAAATATCGATACCATTTCTTTTTCATTTTCTAAACGAACTTAAAAAGTTTTTAATGCTGTTAGGAACAATTAATCTTTTGATGGACAAAATGTAAAAAAAATATTTTCAAAGGTTATTTGAAAACAAGAGTCGTTAGCAATTAAAGATATTATATGTACACAGTTCACATTTTGCGAAAATGATAAACTTCTAATGTTATTTTAATAACAATATCATTTGTTAACAAAATTTTACTTTCATTAAAAACATTAGTTTTTTCTTTGGCTAGCGTACAACAGCAAATGATTTATTTATAAAATACTTTCACTAGCATCAATGTCACCAATTTTGTTAGAGTTCTGTAGTCGCATGACAAAAAACGCAATTCTTCTGTTCCGAGCCCGTTGCTGTCTGTGCGAATCGGTTCGTACCTATATCACAGCAAGTTTAATTTCTAACTTTAAGTACTAAATAGTTTAAACGCGCTATATACAATCAGTTTACCATTTTAATACAGAAGTAAAAAAGAAAGCAGAAACTAAAAAAGTCATTAAACCTACATGTGCGGGTATTTATAGCTAGGTCTTTAAAATGATATTGTGGTTCTATTATCCATTCAGCCAGCCAGTCAGTCATTTAAATGAAAGACATACACTTTCCAAGTATAAAATGTGCGTGTCCTCCTCTGACTTCTTAAATAAGAGAGTGAAAAATCTAAGAAAAATGTAAACAATATCTAAACACTTTTAATGGGAATTGGTTTTGAAAAGCTATGTCAGAAATTCTTAAAACATGTCATATTTGCAAAAACCACAAATGTCAATGTGTCAAAAATTTTACAAACATTAAAAAACGAAGTTAAATTTTACTGGAGAAAATTAAAGTGGTTTTTTATGACTTATAGTTAAATGTCATTGTTTGCTATTCTTAAATGCCTAAAGTATGCTATCTACTACGGAACCCTTGAAAGGCAAGTCCGACTCGCACTTAGCCACTTATTTTCAAGTCGTCTTATTTGAGCTTCTAAAATAAACATGGCGGGTGTTCCCGTTAAATATTCACAAGGTATGCGCTTCTCTCAACACTGAGACAGAGCTGCGCGAGAGCCAATTATTTTTATGTTCAAATAAAAACTAGCTGTTTCCTCAAGCTTCACATGCTTTATGTAGTAGCTTAACTCTTCCATTACAACCATGGTTAGGGGCTAGTATCCAAGATTACGTGAACCTATGACCTTAACAATGTAGTGTCTGGATATTCGGAGTATTAATGTACTCGTATAACTGAATAAGAAAAAAAATCGATTTAGATAATATAAAATAAGCATAGTTAATTTGGTCAAATTCAAATTATCGACGGGACCATAGGAAAATAAGCGCAAGCGATTACAGTCTTTTTCGCAACATTAAATATTTTTTATATTTTATTTATCTGTTGTTAACTTTTTTTACTACTTTGACGTAATCAGGTACGTAATTCGAGAAAACACAATATGCAACACAACACAATTAATGAGTGTGTGCGTGTGTGTTAAAGTATCTTCACGCCCATACCGCCGAAGAAGTAGGCAGAGGCACAACCACACATGGGTACCCAAGACTAGCCGAAGACACTAAAATGTGATAGTTGGCAAGTCTATTTGTTAGAACTATGTAACGCGTTTGAAGAATGAAAGAGAATTTTGTGATACATTAAATATATTTTACATTAATGGTATAATTATAAATAATATTTTAACCTGGCGTTATTCTACTTATCATTTGATGCTGGATATACCGGCTTCATCATTCCGTATTGCCTTCAATGTAGTTGATCTGCTTCGATTAAGGGTCCATATACGCTAAAATATGTCAGCAGTTTACTGTTTTCTTCATACAAAGCAATCATGGATCTTGGTGACAAAAATACACAAGATTAACATGAATATACTTTATAAGACTAGTGTTTCCAGAACACGATTCATTTCACTTTGCTCGATAGAAAAAATCAAAAAGTTAACCCGTTTTTGAAAGCAAAACCCAACTGTCTACTTCAATTGTGAAAATATCGACACCAGATTTAACATAAACATAGATAAGTACTATACCTAAAAGAAAAGTGTTTCAGTTTTTATACTTTTTTTAAATTACTTTTATAGTTTCAAAAATAGTGATTTGTCGCTTAAGACGTTTACTTTAGAGCGCAATATTTCATAGTAATCATGGAACGAGGGAGTGCGGTGATTGGCTCTTGTGGATGACTGAGTATGGGGCCTTAAAGATTCAGCTTCAACTTCCGATTTTGATCAATCAAGATTTAAGTTGAAATCCTAGCCTCCAAATACTTCTTCCAAATAATTCTTTATAATGCTTTTACACACAGACAAAAATAATGATAAGAAATATTTCTTGAATTCTTTATAGAAAACGTTTATTATAATGTGCTTTTACGAATCAACGGTCAAGTCTTTAATAAGAAGGGTGAGTAAATATGAGTGAGGAGGATTTTTGTTTGCTGTCTACTTTATTTATATTATTTATGTTTATGCATTGTATCTATAATTATTCTATTCTTAATTTATATGATATGCTATGTAGTTATATATGACTGGATTATTTTATTCACATGTACATTAAAATTCAAATTTATTTGTATTATTCTGTTTTGTTTATTCGGTACCTACATACTTGATCTCTCTTAGCCCAAAGGTTGACTGGGAGAGAATGCATTTAGTATTAAGTTCGCCTTTTGTACTCACAATTTTTATTTGTGTACAATAAAGTTTAAATAAATAAATAGATTTCGTCTGATCCTAAAATGCCCAGGTGCTAATTTTAAGGTCCGCCGCATGAATGCGAATTTCTTTTAAGGAAACCCGTTTTGACATTTGAAAACGAAATCTTCACCTATATAAAACTCAAATTCTTTACGGAATAAAATTGTCTGACCTTTAACAGCACGAAAAAGAATGAAAATGAATCATGATCACACCAAATTATACATATTTTTAGGATTAATATCGACCGCGACATATTTCATGTCACATTATATAAGCTCCTGTCTCTAAACGTTCCTCTAACTAGGATTCGTTAATTATTAGAGGCAGTTCGTGGTAAAACTTAAGGCAGCTACAAATTCTTAGTCATTATTAATATAATTTAACGATATATAACAAATTTTCGTGTGTGGTCTATCGCCTAGTGGTCTAGCAGGTGTTGGACTTGACTGCATAAGATCCTAGGTTCGAATTCCGGGTCGGGCAACAAAGAGAAAATTTGTTTTTTCCAATTTTCTGATTTAAAAAATGTTGCTCGGGATTGGATATGTGCCCGGTTGGCGATAGGCTTGCCACCTATCACATTGTGGGGCTTAGTGACACCTATCACTTTTATGTTAGGGGTCCACGAAACGCCTCTAACAAATTAGGGAATTCTAGTTTGAGTTTATTTGTGATTTTTTTTGGTTAAACTCATTTTTTTAGACTTTATTATGACTTGAATGTGAATAATAGAAAACTGCATAATTTAATTTTTGAAAATATTTTTGAATGAAAAAAATAGCATATGGTTTGTATGGCTATGTCTTTGTCTTTTCTAATAAGGAATAGATCAACACAATGTCGCATAATAGATACGAAGGGAAGCGCTTTTAATGTTGAAGATGGCTGTTCAAAGTTAGAAGTAGAAGGTTTTAAGACGCCTAAGATCTTTACAAACACAATTTTAGAAAGACAGTTCCAACTTTTAGGAGTGCAAATGAGAAAAAAATCTATACTTTTTTGTATGAGAGACAAAGGTTAGTAAGAATTTGTTGGTTCTCTTTGGAACTTAAAAACCTATACAAACAAGTATGCAACTCTACAAAAAGCAGGAATTTTGAAAGTCAAAATCGAAGAATTTGCAGAGAGTCTGATTTAATCAAAATATATCTTACTACTAAAATACTAATGCAGCCACTAAATACTGGTAAAACAATTTGGTTATGGCATGAGTTTTCCCCGTGTTGGTCCTGGCCTTTTTTGCAGAATAGACCATCTGCCTTCCTGTGCCTGGCAGCTCGTAAAAGGCGACCCAAGGCTTACCGTCACTAACACCGTGACATCTGACTATGTGGTAGAGTTTCGGAACAACTCACCCGGATTGGTACCACCGTCTTCCTATTCCTGCCGCCATAATGACGTGTTCCGGTTTGGAGGATGAGGTAGCCGGTAAACTTTTTTTTGCTTGAGACCTAACATCCCGGCCTCAGGTTGGCGACGCACCATTACCACCTTTGGTGCCTCTAGATGGCGTGAATTTCTTACAATCAGGAAATCCGTCTGCTTGTTTGCCTTCCACTGTCATAAAAAAATAAAATAAAAAGTAAAACGTAGGAAGTGTTGCTATTGTTAAATATTCACAAGGCACGCGCCTCTCAATGCGGAGACAAAGCCGTGTTATTTCCGTTTGAAATCCCTGCTACTTCTGTTTTTATTTTTATTCTTTGAAATGTCTTCTTTTATAGCCTTTTCTTATGACAGTTAGTAGCTATAACTGTTAAAATTATGCTGGTGAGTTGTTTTTATTTCAAACACTTTAATACCTTTTTCTGCTATTATGACGTTTTGCTTCTCTTTTTTGTTTAATTAAAAAAATACAGCTAGAAAAGTTCCATAATTAGCATCTTGTCATTATGAAATCTGTTTGTTTGTTAACGTTCACTCGCTATAAAAATATAATTATTTTTTCAATTCTTTATTATAATATGTTATACAATTTCCAACCATTTATTTAACTTTTTGACGCAGGAAAAATACATTTTCACAATATTTAAAGTAAAATACCTGTTTTGACTAAGAATGATAAAAATCCAATATTATGAAAATTGAAACATTTGAATATATCTTTTACAACAGTCCAAGTATAAATATCTCCTTCTCTTCCTTTACCAGTTATATATTAAGCTTACATTCAATCCCTACTAATATTGTAAATGAAAACGTAAGTTTATTTGTAAATCTTTCACGTGAATATTAATTTCACACATACTCTTTAAGGTATTAAAAGTAAAAGTGATTTTAATGCAAGCGAAGAAGCGGGTAAAAGATAGTACTTTACAGTAATAATAAAACTACAACAAAGCTGAACTCTTTTATCGCTTAACTCTAGAATTACCAGTTACTTCAAAAAGAATATTTTTGTATTCAAAAGTCTTAATCTTGAAGTATTTGTAGGCTACTTCGAATCATGCTACAAACTTCAACTGGAAAGTAGAGCGGATAAAATCTCTGCGAACATTATTTAATATTCCCTCGCCTGCAAACTACTTTAACGGTCTAATATACGATATTGCATCTTGTCTAACACAAAATCCATGGTTCGTAAAAGAGGTGCTAATTGATGGCCGTTTGGAATACAGTATTGCAAAATAGTAGAACACCTACGTGAGATGATATTTTAAGGCCCGCTAAATAGATGCGAATTTCCAATACAGAATCCTATTTTGACATTTCGATACGAAATTTTCGAATATATAAAATTCAAATCCTTCACGGAGAAATTCCAAATGTGCTAGAGCAATAGATTTGCATGGATTCGCTGCATTTGGGATTCTTTTGAAGCGGGTTACTGTAAAGGAATTCCCTATGTATTTGGTAGAAATAATAACTAAATAGAGAGACGCAGTTTGGTCTTGCAGCTAAATGTCTATCATCTACATCCAAAATTCAAATTAGTAGCTATAGTAGGGTACTGTATCAGCACATTGTAAATAATATTGATGTTTACGTATCTAGATCTAAGGGCTTAGTAAATCTACTTCGAAAATAACTTGCACTCTTAAGCGACTTCAAAAAATAAGAGGCTATAAATTCGAGTCTGTGTTTGTTTTGTACTATTTTAACGCAATTACTTGGCCAATACTAAATAGATTTTTTGAAATTCATGAAATAAGAAAAAATCACTGGTCAGATCTTATGATTTACAATTCATATTAATTCGACAACCTCGGAACCAAATTTTATCTGTCAAGTACTCTGTACTACCATTTAAATTATGCGCATCGGCTTTAAACTTTTTACTCTTTTTACACTATATTTTAATTTTTAAATTGGTTGACCTAATCTAAATTTAAGCGAAACGATTATTTATGTGTGATATCAACTCTATAAAAATATCTTTAAAATACATTCGCATTTCCGAAGCTTGACGAATATAGCCGAAGCGCATAATTTAAATAGTACTAGGTACTCTAAAAATATTGTCTTACACCTTCAAAAAATAAAAATATTTGCTTACTTCGAGGTTATAGCAATTAGTCTAATTTTTCTAGACAGTAAAAAAAATTTCAGACAGAAAGAATTCCTTGTCTATTTCTATTTTATAGAAATCAGTCATCTGCGGCCAATGACCTCGTTTTAGCGACATGTTCACGTGCATACCTACTTGTTTATTTATAGTTAAGAGCTGGCGTTTATATTTTATTCGAAATTCCAACACGAATCTTAAAGTAAGATTACAGAAAAACAGTTTTCGTGACTTGGTTTACTTGTGCCTACAATAAACCATGAGAGGAAACTTTTATTACAATTTTCTTATATATTACACGCCTATTATCGGTATCCACATTTCCGAGCATAAATTGTTCGAGTTGCCTACTCGAAGAAACCTTTAACAAACATAGTATCTACCTGAATAGAATATGTAATAGTACTAACGCACAGAAGATGCACTAGATAATGATAAATAAATAAATAAATATCATTGGACTAGTCATACAAATTGAATATAACCCCAAATTAAGCAAATTATATGCTTGTGTTAGTTAACGATTATAATACATAGAAATGCTTAACTAGACACTAGAATAATTTTAATAAACACCCAGACCCGGAAATGCAGGTATGTAAATGTTCATCACACAAATGCCTGCCCCCGCCGGGAATCGAACCTGAGCGTCGCAGTTGGTCGATGTAGTTAGACGTGTACGCTACCCACTCGATCAACGAGGCAGTCAAAACTGGGATACAAAACGAAAGCAAACTTAATCCTGAAACATGTTGCGAAATTGCATTGTGCTATACACTGCATAATAAGTCACGTATGTCAATCAAATTTATCTTATGACGATGGTTGAAGGCTTAGGCTGGATTTCACCGTCGATTTAAACGCGATCGACGTAAAAACGCGTTAAGTCAATTGCCAAAACTGTTAGTCATGCCAATTTTAACTGTCAACTGAATTTTGGTTATTGTAAATATTTTATTTATTAAACTATTTTACTTGGTATGTAGATTCTCAGGAGTTGGAGTTAAGAACTTTGTCAAATTTAAAGGAATACTTTATCGCCTCTGTGGTCTAGCGGTTCAGTTGTTGGACTGACTGCATGAGGTCCCGAGTTCGAATCCCGGGTCGGGCAACATAAAGAAAATTCGTTTTTTTCCGATTTTCTAATAAAAAAAATGTTGCTCGGGATAGGATATGTGCCCGGTTGGCGATAGGCTTGCCAAATATCACATTGTGGGAGTTAGTGTCTTCGGCTAGTCGTGGGTGCCCTGGTTGTGCCTCTGCCTACCTCTTCAGGGATATGGGCGTGAAGATACTTTTTTTATTTATTAAACTACTTAACTTGGTATGTAGATTCTCAGGAGTTGGAGTTAACAACTTTGTCAAATTTAAAGGAATACTTACAGGAGCTTATGAATGGGATTACAAACGATAATTTAACTTGTTTACACTAAATTTAATTTTACAAAATCGGTATTCAATATGATCGATGAAATCAGCCCTAAGATAAGCTTGAATAATTTATCATTACGTTACATAAAGTATGGGTATTACAAATTGAGTTTTACGTAATATTTTGTAAGGTTGTTTGTAAATTGAAATTTTAATCATAGAAATATTATAATTTTAAAGATTCTTTGGTCATGACTTCCGTTTTAATTTCGGTAAGGAGTTTTTGTGATGACTAGACTAGCAACCCGATCAGCGGAAGGGATGATCAACGGAAGAGTGGGGGTACTCGAGAGCTAGGGGCAGAGAGGTTGGAACTTGGAAGTGGGGGCATTGGATTGGGAGTCGCCGAACTAGATGGACGCTCTGTTGTAGTAAATTGTGGACATAAAAGTAATATAGCCTATGTATGAATTATTGTGTTTTATGATAAATCCTATTAATATTATAAATGCGAAAGTTTGGATTGAAGTATGGATGTTTGTTACTCTTTCACGCAAAAACTACAAAGCCGATTACGATGAAATTTGGTATGTAGGTAGCTGAAGACCCAGAATAACATATAGGCTACTTTTTATCCCGGAGTTCCCGCGGGATTGGGACTTACGCGGGTGAAACCGCGGGGCGCAGCTAGTATAACATAAATTGTGACTGTTGGATTTGATGTTACTCTTACAATTTTAAGATGAATTCACGTAAGATGCGGAGTGAAAACCTTCTGGTATCTGTTAATATCTACCCACATCTAACTCAAATTATCAAAAAATTTACAATTTAAGGAAACAGTTTCATGTAAAATGAAATGAGATCACATTACACCTTCCATCATCAAGGCTTGGGAAATTCATTATAAATTTGATCGTAAATACACTCTTGTTATGTAAGAGAAGGAGATATAATTATTTAAATCGAGTTTGGTACTTAGTTAACGCTACATTCTTAATAACGCATCGACTTGATTACAACTTGCCGAAAACTTAGGCACAGAGATAAAACAATTTCAAAATTTGTAAAAAAATATTCAATCACATATATACAATACAATATTATAGCTCTTTATTTTGCACCAAATACTAAAAAATTATAAATATATCAAATAAAACTTAAAGCATAAGACACACAAAGGCGTCCTTATCGCCAAGTCAGCAATTGTAATAGTGCTACGGTTATGTCATATCATATTCGATTTTTTATGAAAAGATTTTTAATCTAATATTATACACATACTAATATCCACGCCAAGTCCTTTGCGAGGACATATCTGTTTACCCCATATGATAATAAAAGAGTAAAAGAATATTCTCTGTAGCTGCGTTAATGCCGTCATGTTTTTTTTTGAGTTATGTTGTGTTTGCGAGGTTAAGACGGAGGTAAAGATATTGGAGTCATATAAAATCATTACTATGCCAGAAAATATAGGACATTGCATGCAAAATAAACTCAAAAGAATAAAAAAGTAGCTGACTTATACTAACAAGCGTAGTCCTGACTCATGACTACGTAAAATGGATGATGATAATAATTTTAAGTATAATACAAATTGTTCGCTGGAACCTCTAGAACGAATTGGTCTGCACTTTTTATGTCTGCCTGCCTGACTGTCTGTTCATTATACATAAAATCTATGTTAAATCTGATCTAATCTGTAAAAGCGAGTTAGCTCCCGAGGGCGAGGTTCTTCTCACTTTGCGTTGATGCGAGACAGTTCGCATCCGTCCGCAATATCACGCACCGTGTATAACTAGCTTTAGAAAATTTTTCCTTATGAATATGTAACATGCTTCTGTTTTTTAATGTGCTGAATTAAACCGTAAACTTATCTTTATATAATGTTGTTCTTCAGGAAATACAGGTTATTAATTATTTAATATGTATATTTCTTTTACCTATAACTTTTATAAATTTAATTATACTCGTATATAGCTGTACATATACAAATTTAATTAAACGGGACTCGTATTAAAACCGCATTAGAAAATAAAGGTTTCGTAATTACAAATGAAGTAACCCAAACTAATATTTTCATTTATTTATGTACTTTTTATGTACACTTCAATTACAAAATACACTATCATTAAAAGATAATAATATTTACAATGGTGTAATTATTTCTGATCTCTCACTGTAATATTGTGAATTTGAAAACACATTTAACTTTTTGTGTCCTTTGTTGTCTAATTGTTCTAATAGTTCTATTTGTTGTCTAAAACCAAGATATTATGGCAGTTTACATTGCCGTTAGTTTCCAACAATTTTTTCAAAAAACGGAAGGTTTTGTTTGGATGTTTTCATATGATGATGAATATCCAAACGGTTTCTTGATTGAGGTCGAAGGAAATGATAATTAATATGCTTTGGATTAATAACGTCTACTCAAATTTAATGAAGGAATTATTATATCGAATATTTTCTCGATGCCACCGCTTTACTTAAGACTTTGACTTTGATACAATTTTATCTTAATTTAGATTATTTATTTTTTACCCAACTATAGACGGAGTTTTTTTAGTCTACATAAGGAATTTTTTTTAAATGTTCTGTTAACTAGTTATAAATGATTTTGAAATTACATTTTTTGTTTAATACTCCTTACAAATATTTAAAAATATGTCAAAAATAGTAACTGATGCATTTTTCTATCAAGGAAACTTCAAACAGATATCAGTACAACTAATAAAAATGGTGACAAACATATTTAAGTAGGTATTTTTTTAATAAGGAACAAAAAAATTAAACACAATTCCTAATCATTGAAACGCAGTAAAACTGTAACTTCTGTTTGTACGTATTTTTATTTTAAACTGTAGCTTAAAAACATCCTACAAGAATTCCCAATAGACTTAAAAAAGTGTCTTCACGCACATATTCCCGACGAGTAAGGCAGACCAGGGCACCCATGACTAGC
>NJDD01005594.1:0-17892 GCA_002245505.1 Calephelis nemesis
AAATTCATGAAATTTCCGACAAAAAATTCCAACTGCATATGCATGTCTATCATGATTTCGTTTTTCGGTACGCTGTCAAAAACACGGTGTATATTTTATACCCGTGCGAAGCAAAGGCGGTCCGCTAGTAGGTAATAATACAAAGGCGTTTCCTGAGCAGCCAGACACTTTCTGTTCTATAATAACTTTGATTAATTTGATTAATAATAACCCATTAATATTCGGTCAGTAAAGTGATATGTTCAGCTATCTGGTAATATTGGATAGGTTTTCGAATTCGGTTTTTTTAACCCTAAACAGTGTCGATCACGTCAGTCACTCTTTTATTATAGGATCGATTTTAGAATTTGGTTTTTGGTTTAGTCATATGGCAGCCCTAATCAGTGCCCTCCCCATCGAAATTGTTTAGTAAAGAGACCGTCGACCAAAGAGACGGGCGCGTCAATCCGGTAATATGAGACCGGTTTTGGAATTCGGGTTTGGGTTTAATCTGTTTGGTTAATTAATATACGATACAGCTGACCTAAAGCTCAGCAGTCTTGGGGTGTTATTTGGAAAATTGGGTATGACTAAAGAGTGTTTCTAACCGCACCGTAACCGAACAAAAACCGCGACGGGACAAGTATTTTTATTTCATACTAGCGAACCCGTCGAACTTCGTACCGCTTAACACTAAAAGCTACGTACAAGATTGTATGGATTAAAGCACCAATTTCCTATATCCCAGCAAAGTTTTTGCGGTTTTTTTTTTATACGAGTCTTCTCCTGCCAAAATTTTATTACATATCATCGAGGGATATGAAAAAAAATGTATTATTTTTTTATTACATTTCTATCTCATTATTTTTACAATAATTAATTTATCTCAAAAACCGCTTATCGGACTTGATTTAAGGTGTACGGGACTACATCTAAATCATGAGTCATGAACTAATCGTAAACATGCAGCCGAATTGATAACCTCCTTTTTGCAGTCAGTTAGAAATCCTTGTCTATTGACCCTATTAGCTTTGAGCCATTGAAAAACTGGCGGCCGTTAATACAGCACGAGACGACTTATTTAATTGCCAAGTTAATCAGTTGATGCACGTCCATTCATTAGAGGGATGGTGCAAGTTATAAGCTGAGCTTTTACCATGTGTTGGTATAAATTACATTCTGTTCAAAGTTGTCATAGAAATAATTTACAGAGACGGTAGCGAGTACAGAAAACTTGACAAGCCGTAAACTCATGGTTAGTGTACTTGGCACTTAGTCGAATTCAAAACTGTTGTATTTTTTTAAATCTTCTGATGTTAAGAGACAACCGTCGCCTATAGAGACAATAGATGTTAAAGGTGCGTCACTCTGCTTTGGCCAGGATGTGTCGTATATTGGCGAAGATAACCGGCCATCCTACACTCCGGTATAGAATGCAACGATTCCAGAAACTGTCATAACGGCTGCAAAAAAGGGTAAGACGGTGCATCCCTACCCTGGAATGTGCACACAAACCCTGCCTACCTACCTAAGTGGCAAACTTAGGCATTACAGGACAGTACTACACATTAGGCCTACCACCTCATGAATGACAACTATACCATCTATTTTATCCGTAGCTCATGGTTGTCGCTTACCATTATAAGATTCATGTGCGTGTTTATTGTATTATCGCATAAAAAGACACCTATTCAGAAATAAATTGGAAACCCGCTGTCAGTTTATCGCTTAAGCCTCGCGTACATTAAACAATGATGTCACTGCCTGTTCTTGTCTCTTATACAAACTGGGCAGCGCGAAATAAATAAATACCATTTTAGTTGTTGACGCTAAGTAATAATGTTTTGATATCCCGGATATTGGATGTTTTGGCTCGTTGCGCAAGTTATACTACATCCGCGGTTTTGTCTATGCGACAATGTTTTTTTTAACTCCCGACGTATTACGACGACGTGACTGTCTGTGGAATTATAACTTTTGAACGGATGGACTGATTTTGATACGGACTTTTTTAAACTGACGTGATCGAGTCGATTCTTCGCTACAATATATATTATAATAGGTTGTGTCAGGGGTGTCTTAAGGGATAAATTCATGAACAGTCGACAGTTGAGTCAGAGTCGAGTGACATCTGCTGTTTCGCTATCTTAAATTTAAGCGTACCTAAGTAAAACTGCTAAAAAAACGACAGCAGTTATTTCATTCGTGATTTATCTTTTTTCTAAAAATAGCTAATGATTTCGAGGTGGTTGGTTCCACATAATTTTTTAAACATCGTAACCAAACTAAATCCTACTAGTGGTTTTGAATTAAACATAATAAATCACTACCACCAAAACTCTGGTTTAGCGGTCCGGCGTCGGACTTGACTTCCTGATGTCCCGGGTGCCCTGGTTGTACCTCTGTCCTCCTATTCGGTTATATGAGCGTGCAGATACTTTACTTTAAAACAGTAATGAGTAATAAATGAAAAATGAGTACATAATAAAGCTCACATTTTCATCAATGTTGACGACATAATTATCAATGACAATAAAATTTAAAACTAACAAATCAGTAGTCGGATCTTGAATTAATATAGGGCACTAGTCGGATCTTGAATTAATATGGGGCACTGGTCGGATCTTGAATTAATATGGGGCCATTTCGGAATTATGACCTACCTTACAAAAATAGAACCTTAAATTGCTAAAAGCTTTTGGCCGAGTAATTACGTAAAAAACATTCAAACACTTGCTTTTAAATTGGTTTAAAATTATCAATAAATTATTGACAATGAAATTGATGCAATAGCAAAAATAATGGAATGTTTTACTCACACGCTATTCACGATATGTGGAACGACTGTATTATCACCTGTAACTGCTGTCTTTTTTACACGACAATGTGTCAGAGAAGTTATGGTATGATAAGTTTTCCAACCACAATAACAAATTGACCATTGATGGTAGAGCTCTGTGCATCAACTTGGCTGGGTAGGCATCCACCGCCTTACCTATTCCTGCCTCTGTAATCACACTGTCATGTTCCCGACCGGAAGGTAGGGTAGCTGGTAGACTTTGCAAAATATGCCTAACATCCCGGCCGCAGGACATGCACATGTCATCTATGGTGCCTATAGGCCAAGGTTATCTATTATCATCACCAGAATGGGTATGGGTGTCATGGGATGGGCGTCACATATAAAAACGCGCGTGGGTTTCGGCCAAGGAAATAGAAGTTTTGAAGAAATTGTTTTTTTTATTTGACTTGCCCAAATGACAAATATGCGGGTTGCCATCCCCGTATCTATCCACTCAGTTCTCGCCATTGTCGTGAAACTTACTTATCAGGTTAACCTCAGGTTGATAGACCATTAACTTATATTTCAGTTAGGTAAACTTCACAGTAAGCTTTACACCTCAAGCCTCAGGTCGGCATAATTTCCATATTTGAAGATGCGTGCGTTTGTCGGTAATTTGAAAAGTCTGGTTAGTACCCATGGAATCGCATAAAAGTTACGTAATAATTTTAACCCACTCTAACCAACCAACGTCGTTGTTTTTTCAAAATGTAGGTCAGGATTCAGAGGTGGGTCATAAATAAAATAAATAAATAAATATCTCTGGACAAGTTACACAAATTGAATCTAACCCCAAAGAAAGCAAATTATATGCTTGTGTTATGGGTGTTAGTCAACGTACAATATACCAATACATATAAATACTTAAATAGATACCAGAATAAATTTCATAAACACCCAGACCCGGAAACGCAGACATGTAAATGTTCATCACACAAGTGCCTGCCCCCGTCGGGAATCGAACCCGAGCCTCGTGGTTAGTCGGTGTAGTTAGGCGTGTACGCTAGCCACTCGACCAACGAGGATCAAAATAATTAAGATGTTATGTTTTTGTATGTTTTCTAGTTTTTTTGAAATAAGAGTCGGTTTTTGTAGCTTTACTGCACTGAAATTGATATTTTATGTACAGATCACGAAGCTATCCCGGGGAACAGGAGGGTTACTCTTAAACCTCGATTTCTGCAACATTTGAAATTGGAATCGAGTAAGTCATTTTAGGCGCTTCTGAACACAATACTGGCGAATTATTAACAATTAGTTTATAGTAAACAATCCATTATTTTATCGAATTCGTTGATTTTATTTGTAACTAAATGTTAATGTATCGCTAGTACCGTATACAAAAGTACCTAAAATGACTTATTTGATTCCAATTTCTAATTCGCGTGATATCGAGATTCAAGAGTAACCCAACAGTTGGCGGGTAACGTTGTCCGTAGGGAAAGGTGTCGCGTGTTCGATAACGGGCCGACACACCTGATTGCCACTTAACATGATAGTGTTGCAGTGCAAAACGTTTCGAAACTTCATATACTTTAAATCTGGCTGTGTATACGTCTATGCGTGTAAAATGAGCGATACAGTGACATCTGTGTTTAAATCTGTGGTTTAAAATGATTAAGAATAATAATTATTGTCTTTGATAATTATCGTTATTGGATAATTAATTATCAGATTATTTTCCATGCGATTTGTTACTAAATCTGTTTAATATCGGCTTAATTGTTGAATCTGTAAAACATCTATCTTGCGGTATGTGTCTTTGACAATTATCATTATTAGATAATTCATTATCAGATCATTTTCCGTGCGATTTGTTACTATATCTGTTTAATATCGGCTTAATTGTTAAATTTGTTAAACATCTATACTATGTATAAAATTGTGAAAAATATTAAGATAATTGTGTTCTTGGTCAATTATGCATGCTGATTTGTAACTTTATTTCTGTAGTTTTGTTTCACCTGTGTTAAATCTATTACCGCGGTTTATCGCATTCCGACTTTAGAAAATCTTATTTTCGTCAACTTATTATTAATGATAATTATCATTTTGAATTTACTTAACATAAAATTAATTTCTTATTTTGTTTTTTATTATGATTAAAAGTATCTGACCCGCAAACGATGTTCCCAGAGCAGAAAATTATTCACGTAAAAATGTTACTTTTGAAAAATAAGGTTTGGTGTGAAAAGAGGTAAACTTTAGCGTTCCATGTGTAAGAGCCGAATCACAAACAAACAACAAAAAAAAAAATCTTTTGGCGTGCACCACCCTTACTATTTATAAGTATGAAAAAAGTTTGCCTTATTCTCAGATCAATTGAATATCACAAAAAATCATAGAAGCCGTTTCGGAGGAGATTGTTTACTACAAATACTGTGACAGGATAATTTTGCATTATAATAATTTTGATCAACTTCCAGCTTCAAAAAGTATCTTCAAGCTTATATCTCCGATTTGGGTGGCGGAAGTACAACCAGGGTATCCACGACTAGCCAAAGACTCAAAGTCCTACAAACCTATCTGCAACCGAGCACATGTCCAATCCGTCCGGGATTTGGCTTTTATTAGAAAAATTTAAAAAACATATTTTCTTTTTGTTGCCCTACTCTCGGTTCGAACTCAGGTCCTCATTAAGTCAAGACTAACATCGGACAGTTAGACCGCAGAGTTGATGCCTCCTATAAGGCTCGTTGATTATATCACTCGAAGATAATAGTGCGAACTCAAATGACCTAAATGTAATTGTAGTATAACCGTCCAGCATTGCGAATTAAGACAATAAGACTAATCCTATTAGGCAGGTCTATGATCATGTTAATAGAGAGCTTATATTATGTCTAATTGGGTTACTACGTTGTTAGTCGAAATTAACTCCTAATTTTGCTAGAATCTACTAATGTTTTCGAGTACTGACGTGACGATACTACCCTTGTACAGTACAGACAGTACTACTCCCGTTTTCCCCGTGTATGTCCGGGCTCCTTTGTAGAATAGACCATCTGCCTTCCTGTGCCAGGCAGCTCGTAAAAGGCGAGCATAGGCTTGCCGTCACTAACACCGTGATATCTGACTAGGTGACTAGGAGTTTCGCAGCGACCATCGCCTTACCAATTCCTGCCGCCATAACGTCATGACGTGTTCCGGTGCGGAAGGTAAGGTAGCCGGTAAACTTACTTTTGCTCGAGGCTTAACATCCCGGCCTCTGGTTGGCAACGCACATTTACCACGTTTGGTGTCTCTAGGCGGCGGGAATTTTTTACCATCAGGAAATCCGTCTGCTTGTTTGCCTTCCAATGTCATTAAAAAAAAATACTATTTAAATAATCCGCTTCGGCTTTACACTTTTTACTGTTTTTACACTTTATATTTTTATTTTTAAATTGGCTGACCTAATCTAAACTTTAGCGAAATTATTAATTATGTGTTATAACAACTATAGATATCTTTAAAATACATTCGGATTTCCGAAGCTTGACGAATATAGCCGAAGCGCTTAATTTAAATATTACTACTGTAAGTAGATAATAATTTGTGTCCCACCGAAACTGGTTTTTCAGCCGAAACTAAAACCGAACTGCAAAAACCGACACCTTTTCATAGAACCACCGCCCACCACCAGGTACCACGTTGCAATTAGTTTTTTTTTTAAATTGCAAACGGTTTCGAAATTGTCCCACATAAATTTTACCAACATCCTACTAGTAGTTTTTGAGTTACACATTATATGCATATTTTTACTTATCTTGATGAACTCATCAGTTTAATGTAAATCAAAGACCTCTAGTCGGATCAGTAAAAAAAAAATGTGGGACCACTTCGGAATTATGACCTATCTTTTTAAATTACGGAACCCTATTAAAAACTATCCAAATTGGTTAACTATTGATGTAGTAATCGCATAACAGACGTGCAGTCCAATTGAGAACCTCCTTTTTTTTTGGAGTCAGTTAAAAGTCGTTACTCAAGCTCATCTAGTGAGATTTGACGGCAGCGAGGAAATACATGATATACTAATTTCATGATTACTTCATTTGTGCACTTTGACTGAACCAAATTAATGTAATTCCCACTTAAATTAACCAATTTAACTCAATATAAACATGAAGTTCAACAATCGACCATCTTCATTCACGATGGTGCCAAAAATCCTACCACTGTCTTACGTATTTATCATCGTCACCATGTCAGTGTTCTTTAGTATCGTGTTTCAATTCGAAAGGTTGGGTAAATTAGAACTTATGCATAAAAAATATCACTTATGCTTCAGATTTACAATGCACCAATGCTACCTTTGACCCCACAAAAAAATATTAATATACCTATTAATATATTATTATACATAATATCCAACTGAGTTTCTCGCCGGACCCTCTCAGTGTGCGGCCGCGTTCCGATCCGGTGGTAGTTTTATTATGTATGTGGATGCATCTAGGCAGGTACATCCACAGTACATGAAAGGAAAGAATGACATATGGCACCCAATACTCATTCTACCTCAAAAAGGATTTGGCGTGCTAATATGTGTGTATGACGTATGTGTAATTTGTGCTGCCAATGAATCATTATTATGCTGTGTTTTAAACATGTCTCACTTGACAGATACTTGTGTGTTTGATGATAAAACAGTAGGTAGTAAAATATAACTTACATTATCGATGATTCATGGGGAGGCTGGTATAATTGAAGAGAGTTAGCGGTTTTGCGTTTAACTGACTTCAAAATGGAGTGGGTTGATATTTAGTCAGCTGGGTAGAATAGACCTCTTGCTAAGTAGCTTGTAAGAGGCGAGTACAGGTTAAAATATAGGTCATTACCAGCAAAACCATGGAGTGCAGCAACTTGCCCAGGTAGCATAATGACTCTGTCATCTTTCAGCTGGAGGGTAATGTAGACGGTAGACTTTTACAGTAGAACTTCTATCCCAGCCTCAGGATGGCAAAGCATCTATATCATCCATGGTGTCTATAGGCCTTGGTATCTTACTATCAGGTAAACCATATGCTTGTTTGCTGACCTCTAACATAACTTTTTTTGATTTTGTTAAGAGATACCTTGACCCGTGATTAATTTACATATTTCAAAATAAAGTAAAAGTATCTTCACAGTAGGCAGAGGCACAACTAGGGCACCCACGACTAGCCGAAGACACTAAGTCCCACAATGTGATAGGTGGCAAGCCTATCATCAACCAGGCACGTTTCCAATCTTGAACTACATTTTTTTTTATTAGAAAATTAAACAAATGCAATTTTCTTTTGTTGCCCATGCAATCAAGTCCAACAACTGAACCGCTAGACCACAGAGGCGATATTTCAATAGTTCTTTTTTGAAAAGTAGGTCATGTTTACAAGGTTGTCCTGTTGATACATAGAATCAAAATCTGAATGGTGTTTTTTTAGTTATATTTAATAATGCATGTTAATTGTGTAGTGAAATTTGAGTTGCTTTTTTATACATCTAGATATTGGTATCATATTCGTCAGATAGGGTAGCGGGTAGACTTGAACAAATCCCACAACACCTTGACCACAATACAACGATGCACCTACATTTATTTATCTCCCCATGTTGGTCCGGGCAGTTCGTAAAAAACCGTCACTAAAAAATTACTGCACTAGTACCGTGACATCTGACTACCTCAGGTTGGCAATACTCCATTACCACCTTTGGTGTCTCTAGGCGTCGTGAATTTCTTACTATCAGGAAATCCGTCAGTTTTTTTGCTATCCAATACCATAAAAAAATATAAAAGTATGTTATTTTCTCTTACTATCAAGAGAGCCGCGTGATTGTTTACTGTCTTATCACATACAAAAACTCAGGGTTGTGATATGTATAATATTTGTCACCTTTGTATTTGTGGCCACAAGACAGCGACGCACCTACAACATCTATGGTGTTTTCTCTTACCATTAGGAGAGCCATGTGATTGTTCATTACCTTATCACAAAAAAAAAACTCTGAATTGTAATATGTATAACATATGATAGTATTTCTTTTGCATCATTTTAAATATATTACTCCAACTTGTGCCATACCCCAAAACCCTCATTTATTTTAATAGAGAGTTTCTCTGAAATATTGTCACTTTATAGCCTTGTATTGTTTGTTCAGTGCTATTTTACCATGAACTTTTAGTGATGATAGTGTTACATAGTTTGATAATTGATATCCATTGTGTCGGTATACTTTTAAAAACTCACAATAACACTGATTCTTATTATAATACAATAAGCACTTAATACTAATGCAATAATTTATTTATTTATTCAATTATTTACAGTACACAATTTTTGACACAAAACAAAGTGAGTTTTTGAAAATGATAATCGGAAATGCACAAAAATGGGCTTATCTTTGGGCTTACAGATTTCTTCCAGCTAACCCTAATAATTAGAATCTGTGATAAAGTAGTGGAAGGTATCATTTATAATAAAAAATAACCTAACCATATTAATACTAAAAGAGTACTAAAGTATAAGTAGTAAGAATATAAGTAAATTATGTAATTAATAGTGTAGCAACATTTTATAAAAACAGTAACTGAAGAAAAGAAAGATAGAAAGAGTAATATATTATGTTTATCATTTTTCAAGATTCAGATCATGCAAATCTACTTAAAAATGCATGATTTTTTCATTAAATTATTAAAATAGGCAATCATTTTATTAAGTACATTAAGTGCCACCAAGTATGTAACTCTGAGTTAGCTTCTCACTAGGGTTAAATCATTATTTGTTTGACAGTTTAACTCATTAGTAAAGTCTAACCAGCAACGTGTAAGTGGACATAACATTTTTTTATTCTAATACATAATTTGTAAGTTAAAAATAAAAAATCGTTTAAAGTACAATTTTTGCCATTACGTCTTTCCGAAACATCAGCACACACATTTCAATATATTATGGTTATATTGATATGGATACATTGGCGGAAGAGAGTAACATTTTCTTAGAGTATATCTTCTATGTCAATTCTTTTAACTTGCACTATCAACTTAAAATCATTATCGACTAAGGATTTTCTTAGTAGGGTTACTATTGAATCTCAATTTATGCAAGATTAGAATTGGATATATTCAATGAAAAAATTCAACAAATCCGACAAAGTAAATTATATTGGATTACATAATTTAATTCTTGTCTTTCATTTTTAGTAGAATCTTTTTGGATATAACTCGCTAGTATTGTATTCAAGAGTACAAAATTACACAAATCTGATTCCAATTTCTAATCTTGCACGTAATCGAGATTCAAGAGTGACCCTACTATACTGTTAAGAGCTATTTTTGTATCATGTACTGGTACAAGGCCATACCTAAGGTTACCTGTGTTTATACAATGTTTATAGATGTCCTTTAATTGAGTGATTTTATAACATGTGACGAAATAATTTTCCTTATGAACTATTATCGTCATCATGATCATCATTTCAGCATTTTACTTATATCTAATTCTGGGTAATTCGTTTTGATTAGTACCAAAGCCTGTTTTGTGGTGCCGTAACGTTGCTGCTCACTACGATCGTGTTTTTCAATATATATATTTTTTTATTTATAGGTACATGCAGAGGCGAGGTACCAAGATGACTAAGGACGGTTGAGGGGCCAGCGCGTCGGCCAACGACGCGCACACAATCACACCATGTCTTTCTTTAATAATCTTAAAAAGGTAATGTATAAAATTGAATATACAATACTAGCTTTAACACGTGGTGCTCATTTAAGTCTTTAAAAAGTGTCCTATGTTACTTTTGATATCTCCAAATATATGAAAAAAGTTCAGGATGACGTCAAAACTACTTTACCAATTAAGTAGATTTTGCCCGAAAGTGTAACAAACAAACGAAACAGAAAGGTTTATCGATATTTGTATGTATCCTTAACTAATGCTTATAATATAGCAGTAATATTCCTTTTTCTGTATACATCGTTTAGGCCAAACGGTTACCTCCGAAGTCACTCGTGAATGGGATAGATTTACTTTTCAATGTCCTCGTGAACCTAGCCATAGTTGGTAGAATTCTACGACAGTAGAATTCCACCCGAACCCGGTGAGCGTGACTATACACCGGCCGCAGACGTGCCTACCAAATTTAGAAGACCCCTTCACGTCCCATCCGATCCTCCGGATCCTATAACTGCCCGAACACAAACTCTCAAGACACTACACCATACTGTTGCCGCCGATCTCGGCAACGAGAATCTCTCTCGCTCCCGCGCGCCTAACGCAGAGTGATGAGCCTCTACTTCTCCATGAAGAACACCCCGTAACAATGACATGAGTTATTTTTATTTAAAAAGCCCGTTGCTCTATTAGTGGTGAGACAATTATTGTGGCCTAAATGTTGGGTATCATGTGCTAGTTTACTGGCTATTCTTTTCTCCAGACCACAATATGACAGTTATTACGGCGGCAGAAATAGGTAAGGTGGTTGATCCCTACCCGGTCTAGTTGCAGCACTCTACCATCAGTGGTTTTGTTTGTAATGCGTTTGAAACCTATTTAACCTGCGTTCGCCTCTTACGAGCTGCTCGGCATGTTTTTTTTTTGACATTGGAAGGCAAACAAGCAGACGGATTTCTTGATGGTAAGAAACTCCCGCCGCCTAGAGACACCAAAGGTGGTAATGGTGCGTTGCCAACCAGAGGCCGAGATGTTAGACCTCGAGCAAAAGTAAGTTTACCGGCTACCTTACCCTCCGAACCGGAACACGTCATGACGTTATGGCGGCAGGAATAGGTAAGGCGGTGGTACCAATCCAGGTGAGTCGCTGAGAAACTCTACCACCTAGTAAAATTAAATTTAAAAACAAAAATTACACGAATTGATCTAACCCCAAATAAAATCAATTATGTGCTTTTTAGTTTAATCATTGTTAGAGACAAAACTCATGGAGCGATTTTCTGGCGAGACCGGTATCGGTTGAAATTATCGCTTGCAAACTTGGCGGTTGATGATCGCGCGGTCGGCGGTTGAAGTTAAATAATCAGTACAAAATGGTCGCCCGCCACGCGATCGCAGAGCGCGCGGTTGCGAACCACTGAGGCGGCGGAAGATCGCCGCCCGCACGATTCTACGGGCAGACGACCTCAGCCGCGGGAACCGCAAGCTACCGCAGGCGCTGCGGGTGAAAATCGCGTCGTGAAATGTGATCTTATTTTTTGCATATATAAACCTACATTCTAAGGAACCTTCGAGACCGCAACCGCCGCGGTCGCGGGTAAAAACCGCTGAGTTCTTAGTCTTCGTCAACTTTACTAATACGTACAATTACTAAAAGAGATCCTATCCTGTACTATTATCCTACTAATATTATAAATGCGAAAGTTTGTGTGTTTGTTTGTTTGTTACTCCTTCACGCAAAACCTGCTCAACCGATTTTCATGAAATTGGACACATACGTAGAGTGTAACTTAGATTAACACAGGACAGTCTTCATCCCGAAAAATGTTCCTGTGGGACCTTTAACCACGCGGGCAAGAGCTACTACTGATATAAATGTATACCGGCTTATATTTCGGCAATCAAAATACACGTCTCCTCAGTGTCCATTCTCTTTGTTTCCAGGTGCTACACCTCGGCGGTGGCAATGACGCGAAAAAGAAGAAGGTGTTCAGCAACATCCGGGACAATTCCGACCCTGCGGAAAACTGGGATATGATCGGCGAGCTCGGCGATGGAGCTTTTGGAAAGGTGAGTCGTGCGTTTGAAGCTAGCCTAACATATTTTTTTATGATATTAGAAGGAAAACAAGCAGACGGATTTTCTGATGATAAGAAATTCACGTCGCCTACAGACACCAAAGGTGGTGATGGTGCGTTGCCAACCTGAGGCCGGGATGTTAGGTTTCGAGCAAAAGTAAGTTTACCGGCTACCTTATTCTCCGAACCGGAATACGTCAATGCTAAGTACTGACGTTATTGTGGCAGGAATAGGTAAGGCGGTGATACCAATCCGGGCGAGTCGTAGCGAAACTCTACCACCTAGTCAGATGTCACGGTGTTAGTGACGATAAGCCAATGCTCGCCTTTTAGGAGCTGGCTGGCAGGAAGGCAGATGATCTATTCTGCAAAGGAACCCAGACCAACACGGGGAAATTATTGTTGATATACAAAATTGCATCAAAATTAAATCAGTTTTTGCAAGTACTAACATGTTGTGTTGCGGTTTTTATAACTTTAGCAGACTTTGAAATTCGATGAGTATATTTTTGCGTGAACAAGAAAAAATCAGACGGAAGAACAGGAATATAGACAATCATTCAAAACTATATTTTGATGCCTATTGCTAATTATTATTGATTGCTACTATATAGCATAAGCTTTTTTTGTTGTAGTTATATTTGATATACAGAATTTATACAGTAGTGGATAAAAAGTAATTAATACAGATTTTCTATCACTTTTTCTTGTTAGAAAAGAAAGGCAAATTTTGGAACATTCATTTTTTTATAAGAAAAAACCACGAATAAGGTCACGGCTCTACTGATAAAAAGGGGCACGCCACTTTTTATACACATTTTATGTGTAGCAACTTGCCTAGTTAGGGATCCAGCCTACCACCATAAAGATTCTGTCATTTTCCTGAAAGGTAGGGTAGTACTTACTTGCACAATTAGCCAAACCTCTCGACCACAGGATAGCGACGCAACAATAACATCGTTGGTGTTTTTAGGTCACTGTTGTCTTTTACCATCAGAAGACCCATGAGCATCTTCGTAGACACCACACGTATAAGAAGAATGTTTTATTTTTATTTCAGGTATACAAAGCCCAGCACAAGACGACCGGTCAGCTCGCCGCCGCGAAGATGTGTGTCCTGGACAACGAGGACGATCTGGCGGATTTTACCGTGGAAATAGACATCCTGACCGAGTGTAGACATCCCAATGTTGTGGAACTACACGAGGCTTACTTCATAGAGAATAAACTATGGGTAAGTCTGTTAAATGATACCAATACTTAGCGGATGACGTGAAGTCTTCAGATTAAGGCCCTTCACACACGTTCGGAATTTTGTTACGGGATTCCGTTTCGAAAAAAATTCGAACGCAACGAATTCATATAAATCTATAGAGGTAGCACATACATTCGGAATTTGAGTGGTTTTGTATAGGCGAAAATTTCATTCAACAAAAGGAATTTCGCATGTATTTGGCGGACGTAAAAGTGTGCATTTCATGATTAAGGAAATCTAAATATCGAGCGGTGGCGGTGACATGCAGTAGCCGCCAGAATTTGTTGAATCTATTTCCAGCCTTATGGTAATGCTACTTCCAAATCCGCATATCGTTCCGAAGTAATGCGTTCGTTTCCGTACTTTGACTCTGAAATCCTAATGTCATAAAAGGCCATGCTTATTTTTAAAGGCTTCGATATATTGCATGGAATATCGCTCAATAATACAAGACGCGCCACGCTTTCGAAAATTCCGTAAATAATGGCAGCAGGTTTGCCAAGTAAACTATGTCCTCGCTATATCTGACGATATCCTACTACTATTATAAATGCGAAAGTTTGTGGGTATGTATGTATGGGTTTGTCGCTCTTTCACGCTCGAATGGCTGAACGGATGTGTCTGAAATTTGGAACACAGTTAGATTGTGACCTGGATTAACACATAGGCTACTTTTAATCCCGATCGCACAACGGGTTGCTGTGAATACGCGGGTGAAGCCGCAGGCAATAACTAGTTTTAAATTAAAATATTGCCACAATCTAATCTAATTTATTTAATTTTAATAATAAAATTCCTATGTAAAAAATAAACAATTGTTGCATAACTATTTTCTATTATTTGCCATTTTTTTGGGGGGCCACAGTTATTGCGACTAGATGAATAGCACTGTTTAACTGAGCTTTGGATTCCGAAATTTCGAAACTGCTAAAATTTGTCTAATAGATAGTAAATTAATTTAAAAACCTTCAAATCTCGCGTACGAACTGTAGATTTTTAAATTTCTATTAAATTTTTCAGATGTTGTTAGAATACTGCGACGGTGGCGCCCTAGACTCGGTGATGTCCGAATTGGAGAAGGGTCTTACCGAGCTACAGATAGCGTACGTCTGTCGTGAGATGTGCAAAGGACTACAGTTCCTGCATTCAAGAAGGGTCATACACAGGGATCTGAAGGCTGGGAACGTTTTGGCTACAATGACGGGAGGAGTTAAATTGGGTAAGACGTTAAAATAACTAACTTTTCCCCTTGATTTTAACTCACACGGCACATGACGATCACAAAAAAGTATCTTTACGCCATATCCCTGAAGTTAAGGGCAGAGACTCAACCAGGAAATCCACCACTAGCTCAAGACACTAGGTCCCGCAATGTGATAGGTGGCAAGCCTGTCGCCAACCGGACAATTGCTTAATCCCGGGAATTGTTATTTTTATTAGAAAATAGGATTTTTGTTTTTTTTATTTCCCGATCCGGGGATCGAACCCGGGACCTTAAGAAATCTAGTCCGACGCCGGACCTCTAGCACATGCACATGACGGTCATGAGTTTTAAATGTTAGAAAATGCTGGTATCGAATAGAAGCTTTTTAAAGATCATTGCAATTATAATTTAGAAATTATATTTCTTTGTAGATCGTTGCAAGTAGACTGCTGTGCTTGGATAGGGATCCACCGCCTTTCCTAATCCTGCCAACATAATTATAGCGTCATGTTCGCGTGCG
Organism: Calephelis nemesis; assembly: GCA_002245505.1. NCBI lineage: Eukaryota > Metazoa > Arthropoda > Insecta > Lepidoptera > Riodinidae > Calephelis > Calephelis nemesis. The sequence continues at coordinate 15,510 of NJDD01005594.1, forward strand.
GAGGCTAAAGAGGTTGACAATATGACTGATACCCCTGGCTATGGAAAAGCAACGCACCTATAACATTGCGGCGATATTCCACGGTTTAGCCGTGTGCTTGTTAGCTGTCGTATCACTTAAAAAAATGTTACAATCTTAATATATATAAATCTCGTGTCACAATGTTTGTCCTCAATGGACTCCTAAACCACTTAACCGATTATAATAAAATTCGCACACCATGTGCAGTTCGATCCAACTTAAGAGATAGGATAGCTTATATCTCAATTTATAGTAAAAAAATTACCATCCGAGCGAAGCCGGAACGGGCAGCTAGTATCATTATAAATAATACCCCTATTATAATAATAATTACTCCACGTTGGTCCGGATACGTTGAGTAGAATAGACCAACTGCCTCTGCCAGGCAGCTCGTAAGAGGCTAGCACAGGTTAATATATATTTCAGTACCAACAAGACCACTGTTGGTAGAGTCCCGTGCCTGGGTATGGATCCACCGCCTTACTTAATGACTCAGTCAAGTTCCGGTCTGGAGGGTAGGGTAGCCGGTAGACGTTCACAATAGCCCTGACAATAGTTGGAATCCATAGGAAAGCGACGCACCTGTAAAATCGACGGTGTCTACAGGACTCTGTTGTCTCTTACCATCAGGAGACCCGTGTGCTACTTCGCTGACCTATCACTCAAAAATAAAAAAATATTGACGGTTAATCTTCCTTCAACAGCTGATTTTGGTGTGTCCGCAAAGAATAAGTCGACGTTGCAGAAGCACGACACATTCATTGGTACTCCGTACTGGATGGCGCCCGAGGTAGTCCTCTGCGAGACCTTCAGAGATAACCCATATGACTTTAAGGTCGGTATTTCCATGATTTTAGGGAAATGTCCTGTGTGCCTGGTCTCCTGGTTTAAAAAAACTCTGACACTGGTTGTCGATTTTTTTAAACCAAAGACGAAGGCAAGATAACATTTATTTATAGACATAATAATATAAAACACTTAGTCATTACTAAATACAAATAAGAGGAAAATAAACACATTACATGTATTGTAATAAAACTAATTCATAGAAAGTAAAATAAAAAAAGTGAAAAGCATATATTAATAATTATTAAAAATGAATTTACTAAATTATTAATTTAAAGTAATGTGCTACTCAGGTAAAGAGAAAACGCTAAGTTTATTTTTAGCCAAGTTTTTTACAATGCTGATTTGGCGTTTCCTTCCAGATTTATAGCATTTTTTTTTATTTAGTCGCTACAACTGTTTTTGGAGGTTTTTTAGTGCTTAGTAAAAAATAAGATCAGATTGAGGATGAGGATTTTAATGTATATTTCTTTTAACTATCATGACCTAAAAAAAAGGAAACCGTTTTTTTAATGATACGATTTAGTTAAGTTTAGTTGCATACATAATGTTTGCCATTTTTTGTAACATGATAAAACCACATACTAATAATTTATAGATAAGTTGAATATAATTTATTTTATTTTAATGATTTATAAAGTCGTATATTGATTTAAATAAAAATATTTTCTTATTCTTTTCCTTTTTTATGACTATTAGCCAGTCAACAGTCCACGCATAAGCGATTTTGCCGCCCAATTGTCCACACACACACACACACACACACGTTTTGCGAAAAATGGCGGGAAATCGGAAAAACGACGATATCTTTCGATTTATGTATTAAAAACATATAAATGTATATATTTTTAGGATCCCTGAGAATTCGGCTACCTAATAACGTAAAAATGTGTATGTTTAACCCCAAAACCATTTGCAACGAACAAAATGCAAAAAAAATTTCGTGTATTTTCCCAATTTTCCCACGAAAAACATTTCTTATGAAAAACAAACGAATTTTATTTACCTTCTAAATACTTTAATCGAAAGAACATGAAACATTTAACAAAATGCAATTACAAAAACAACAATGTCCATGCAAATATTTTACCACACAAGCTCGGGAAAAAAAACGGGTCGTTATCTCACTACCTGCTACCCGGTACTACAAAAAGGCCGACTTTAGAAATTTTACACAAGCTTGTTGTAAGTTCTGAGAAGTAGTTTGTTTGTTTTATTCTATTTAATGTTTGTTCTTCTCAGTAAAAGCGTTCACAGATGTTAAAATAGGTTTGGTAAATTTAAGTAAAACAAGATAATAAAACGGGTGGTAAAACGGCTAAAATCTGATATAATTTCTTTTTTTTCAAAATGTTCCGAATATGTACTTGATAAAAATTTAAATTTAGAATTATGATTATATTTGCTCATTAAAAAAAAAATGAAATTAGCTATTTCTCACAAACGAATTCTCTATAGAATTAAATTCTTGCATGTTCCAAAAAGTGTCACGTGACATTTAATCTCTTATTATCCC
>NJDD01005595.1:0-11642 GCA_002245505.1 Calephelis nemesis
GGTCCGGGCTTCTATGCAAAATAGACCATCTGCCTTTCTGCCAGGCAGCTCCAAATAGGGCAGCATAGGCTTATCGTCGTTAACACCGTGACATCTAACTAGGTGGTAGAGTTTAGCAGTGACTCAACCGGATTGGTACCACCGCCTTACCTATCTCTACAGTCATAACGTCATAACGTGTTCCAGTTTAAAGGGTAAGGTAGCCGGTAAACTTACTTCTGCGCGAGGCCTAACATCACGGCCTAATGTTGGCGACGCACCATTACCACCTTTGATGTCTCTAGGCAGCGTGAATTTCTTACCAGCAGGAAATCCGTCTGCTTGTTTGCCTATCCTTATCATAAAAAAATATATTATCTAAACACGCATCGAGACCAAAACGCATTTCTACGACCTTTTCTTCTGAACAAATAATAACCAAATTAAAATAAGCCCCGACAAAATCTACGCTTAAAAAAAATTCATGTCGTCCCAGTCATCTTTCGAAAAAAAAAACATTGAAATCGGTCATATTTTTTTTGGTGTCATGCAACAGACAAGCACAAAAACACGTATACACATATGCATATGAAATTTCATTAAATACAGCCCTATAATTTATCCGGGAAAGCGTAACAGACAAACACACAGACTTTCGCATTTATTAGTATAGATAGATAAAACAAGACATTTAGATCTCATCCAATCTGTGTAACCTTACAAAACCAGTTACTTTTACGATGTACAAAATTAAGCACGGAACTGGCGAGCACTAAAGTTTAAAGCTTATGTAACTTTGAAAGCAATTAAGTAAATTCCTAGTCGAACACGTTGACCTTACAGCTACCGATAAAGTACACAACGGTCGGCTAACTAACATTCAACATTAAATCTACGAGATCAATGAGATTTACTTACATTTTTATTCTGAGTGAGACTGGAAAAATCCAACAAACAAAAAGTCGAGCTTTGGTACACGTTACTTAAATAGCGTAACTTTTTTTGCAATTTCAAACCGTGTATTGACAAATGAGTCAACGGTTACAAATTGCAAAAAAAAGTTTTTTTTTCTCTTTGGATGTTGGTAAGTGATTCTATATCTATACTTAAAACTAGCTGATCCGGCAGACGTTGTTCTGCTATATTTTTGTTGTGATTTTAATGAAAACAATTTGGGGTGAGTCACTCATATCACTTAGGGTTATGAAAACTAGATGTTGGCCGATTCTCAGTACTTAATTTGCGCACAAAATTTCATAAGAATCGGTCGAGCCGTTATGGAGGAGTACGTGAACGAACATTGTGACACGAGACTTTATATATAAGATAAAACTCTTGCAGAGTAAATTCTGTACATACATATTTGAAAAAATTAAGGTGACTAAAAAGGAGAAGCAGAACACAGTTTTTTAGCATTTCTAATTTCTTTCTCTATTATATTCGTGCTTCACGCCGGATCGACTGGACCGATCGCAAAGAAATTTCGCTGGACTTTAATATTTATCCCGCACTAAAGGAGTTCCCGTGGGAGAAGGATAAAAGTCAAAACGTAAACGACGTTATAATCGGTTCGGGCCTTCACCAGTAAAATTTAAACAATACAAAATTTCTTCAAAGATGTCCTTCTTTTGTAAACATTACAACTTATTTATAAATCTAAATCGTAATCTTTTGATTATTCTAATAATAATCAAAACTTGATTAAATTTTATTTGTTTCATCATGCGCAAATAAGTAAACACACAAGCAAAGCAAATAATACATAAACAAATTTTTTAACTTCTGTTCTAGTGGTCTAAATCCTGTCGGGAAAATGTGGTCAGTTCTTTGTCTAAAATACCTATAGGTACCTATAACAAAATACTAAGTAATAAAACTAAATCTGTACAAATACATATATTTTTGAAATGTTTTTAAAACATATACGTATACAGGAAAGGAAACCTAATACAAGGGCTGTTAATTTTTTTTCGGTTTAACTGATAATTCTTCATGAAATACTAATGAACGAATTTTTTTGCCCAATTTTGTGTAGTATTTATTACTATTATTATTTATTTATTTTATGTTTTACTAGTATTAGTACTAATATTTGTGTTAAAGCGTGGGTCTACATCTAGAGTAACTTTTATTGCGGTATATTATTGACCAATAGATCACTTCAACATGTGTACGAAATCGCGGGCAAATCCAAATCTTCATATAAAAATACAGCTCTTGAATGGTATATAGTATGTAACGTTATAGAAAGAAATACCCCCCGCTAGGGAATTAGTTTGCAAAAACACATTTAAAATTGCCTAAATTATTTGTTAATTTAAGAAATCCGTTGCTAGATATTATGTTGTCTATCATAAAATAAATATAATATTATGTACAATAATATTCTAAGGACCATCGCACATGCTTAATAATATTGTGATGTTTATTAATCGGTGAATTGATCTCTTCATTCGTTTAATTATCCTACGCAATATATTACAATGCAATATTTTTGAAAAAAAGTGATTTATTAAATTTTGCAGTATTTTCATTGTAACGTTTCACATACATTTTGTGATATAAATGCAAAATAAATAAATTCAAATAATCATTCCAGATTTAGAAACAACTCTAAGGCTATATAAAACAAAACTTTACGTCACTTACTTCAAATGTAAATGTCAAAAACTTCTAAAGATTGAATTTTCAGGATTAGTTACTGGGTAATAGTTTAAACTAGAATAGGAAACTATGATGTTTCATTTCAAATACAATAAATGTGGTACTTGTGACGCGACTGAGATGATCAGACTAATGTAACTCAGCGGACACCATTTTTTTTTAAGATTATTACATTAATTCCCCGTGTTGGTCCGACTTCCTTTGTAGAATAACCAGGCAGCTAGTAAAAGGTGAGCATAGACTTAACGTCACTAACACCGTGACATCCTACTGGTAGAGTTTTGCAGCGACTCGCCCGGATTAGTGGTGGTACCAATCCTTACCTATTCCTGCCGCAATAACGTCCAACGCTTGCCGTTGACGTATTCCGGTTCGGAGGGCAAGGTAGCTGGTAAACTTGTTTTTGCTCCATGCCTAACATACCGGCCTCAGGGTGACAACGCATAATTACCACCTTTTCTTTCTTTTCTTCCAATTTCTTACCATCAGAAAATCCGTCTGCTTGTTTGCCTTCCATTATTATAAAAAAATAAACCTGATTGTGTCAAAATTCATTAACCAGTTAAAGGTTCAATGTTTATTTGCCAAGCGTTAAATCCGTCGGCACACATCAGCCATAACTTACCTAGACTGATATGTGCGTTGGCTCCAAGAAAATAAAAAATCCACAAGGTCGATAACCCAACGGGACTCTATTAACTAATGTCTACAAAAACTATGATTCGGTTATTGATACCTTTGCATAATATAAAAAATGGCGTGTCTAATTCGTAAGCGAATATCAATTAATCGTGTATAAACAAGTAATTACGACGTTACGGGGTTAAGGATGATGGATGAGGTTAAGAATTTTTGCAAGTATATATTTAGGGACCGACATAAGCAAAAAATTACGAGCTATGGCCAATTTAATTGTATAAAAAGGTGAGTAAGTATCTTCACGCCCATATCCCCGAAGCAATAGGCAGAGGCACAACTAGGGTACCCACGTCTAATCGAAGACACTAAGTCCTACAATGTGAAAGGTGGCAAGCCTATCGCCAAACGGGCGCATATTAAATCCCTAGCAACATTTTTTTTATTAGATAATTGAAAAACAATACTTTCTTTTTCTTGACCGACCCGGAAATCGAACCTGAGACCTCATGAAATCAAGTCAAACACCTGGACCGCTAGACCCCGCTTTAATATTATATGTATTAGTTTAAAGCTTTTTACCAATGAGCAACGTATTTTGTTTTATTATACTATTAACTTGATTGGTAATTTACTTCCAGGTTACTTGTACTGTTTCACTCATTTAAGATAAAGAATTTAATTGTACAACTAACTCCCTGCCTGGTAGCTCGTGAGGCGAGGATAAGTTTAATGTGTGGCATAACAAGACTACTGGTACCGGTAGACTGGTGGTAGAGTATGTTCAGTATCTTGCCCGAGTAAGTAAGTATTCATCGCCTTACATATTCATCTCTAATCGCCTCTGTGGCCTAGTAATCCCAGTGTTGGACTTGACTTCATGAGGTCCCGAGCTCGAATCCCAAGTCGGGCAACAAAAAAAAGTGGTGTTTCAAGTTTTGTAATAAAAAAATGCTCGGGATTGAGTATGTGCCCGGATGGCGATATTCTTGTCACCTATCACATTGTTGGATCTTGTGTCTTCGGCTAGTCGTGGTTGCCCTGGTTGTGCCTCTGCCTATCCCTTCCGAGATATGGGCGTAAAGTTTTTTTTACCTATTCGTGTCCGCCATTGAGACTGTGTCATGTTTCAGTTCCGAGGTTAGGGTAGCCGGTAGTCTTGCACAATAGACCTAACATCCCGAACTCAAGACAAGCGATTTGTTACATCCCTAGACTGTATCCTTTACTGCTTACTCAACATCTAACCTGCTGATCCATCTACTTGCTCCGAGTCATACATCATTCTCCCAGTGAGTCCTTCCCTTCTTCCTGTCGCGCACTAGTCTCTCACCAAACACTCATTCTGTGTAAAAACATTGTTAAATAAACTCTCTTCTGCAAGTGTAATAATTTTGATCCTTTTTTAAAAAGACATTTAAAAGTGAAGTCTTAACAGATTCATGTCTATGTCTGTTAGGAGAGCCATGCTATTACACATAAAAATATTATACTAATTTGTAATTTTACATTATGTAGTTTGCTTTGATATTTTTTTTGAATATATGTAGCGCCCAGTTTCAGAAACACCAATTTTTATTTACGTTTTATATCTTAATAAAACCTGTTCAACATCCGGTTTAGAAGTCTAAGTTTATGTTAAGGGCATTTATAGATATTACATTACGATGCATAGACATAGCCAGAAAAAATATGTTTATAAAGTAAAACATTTAAAATTATATGTTAAATTATAATTTCATGTATATACTAAACAATAACGTCAAACAATAAATAAAAACGTTAATACTATAAATAAGAATTTTAGCTAAAATATATTATTTTATTAGAAAATTGGAAATACCACATTTTCTAAAATTAAAATTTTAAATTAAATTAATTTTAAAAATAATTTTTTTTTAATTATAATTTTTATTAAATATATTTATTATTTTAATTAAATGAAACAAATAAGTGTTACGATTTGCTGTTTAAGACTTCTAAACTTAAATCTTAAACAGCTGTTAAGAAAATAAAACGTACTCGCGTTTCAGAAACTGGCTATAGGAGTAGTAAGGTAAGATTATGAGTGTGATATAATTATGTTTTATGAATTAAAGAATTATGAAACAGTAGTCTCTGTGGTTTCTGAACCCGGAGTTGAAGTTGAATACGTGAGGTTCTGGGTTCGATTCAAGGGTCGGGCACCTCTATAACGTATTTTTTTAAATAAGTGTCCAAATGCCGGTAGGAACACGGTGTGCCACCTATGTATCTTCAGTTAATCATGAATGCCTCAGTTGTCTTTATTCCCACAGAGTCACGAATACGGGCGTTAAGATACTTATTTTTTTACAAATACGTTTTATCATATTTTTTATGAATTTACTTAAAATTTACTTTAATTTTATGGTCCGGCCAACTTCGTTCCCCCGCTCAGTGTGTATGGGAAAAATTAAAATATTGTTTTACCCAGTTTCCTCACAATCGAACAGGATAAAATCCTTCTCCGGTTCTAAGCTACCTACCCATCTATTTTCAGCCTACTCAGTTTAGCCGTTTATGCATTATAAATGGTGTAACTAACACCACTTTCTTTTATATATGTATAATGTATATAGATTATGGATATTCAAGGGCTACATTTTATCATGGAAATCAATATAAACGAAAAACCCGATGACATTACGAGCAAATATTTAATTACACGAGTATGTAGCGGATCATATTTCCTGGTTCATAGAAATGCAAAAAAAAACGTTAGGGCGTTGATTAGAATGGAGAGCGTGTGAATGCAAACTTCATCAAGGAAATTGTGTGGCCGGTAATAGAAGAAAAATATTATACACTTGCAGTACTCACGGGATGGTTTAACTACTGTAATAATTGCGTAGCCGACCACGTGTATTTCACTTAATGATTATCTTTCATTATATATTAAAATTAAATGTAAGTCTACAAGAAAAAAACAGAAAACACTAAGCCATACATAGATTTTTACACAAAGTTTCAATCACCAAAAAAAAAGCTCGTTGAACTCGCGTCTTTTATTATACGCACTTCAAATTTCATCGAAATAGGTCGAGCGGTTTAGCTAAAAAAGCGTAACACACAGACTTTCGCAATTATAAAATTAGTACGGGTTAATTCGCAAAGCTTAATGTTACCCTTTACAAAAAGTAGTAAAGTACATTTTTTTAATAAAAGAAACTTTTTATTAAAAAGAAACATTTTTTTTCTTACTTTGGTTAGTAGATATCTCTTCTCAGGGATTAGCTCGAATTCTGTAACGTATTATACTTGTTGGTGTTTTCCTATAAGTACTTGATGTAAATTGCGTGCAATTAATTGTTAAATAACAAAAATAAGTAACATTTTATTTTCGTTTGTTTTTAGGTTTGCCTATTTTTTGAACATCACAGAAAACTTGCGGAATTGATTTCAATTCGGGTATCGTTTAGTAACGCCCCCCGCATGAGCTACATTTGATGAAACACAATTAATTAAAATTTTAATTAAATTCTTACCAGTAGGTAATTATCACCTAGTGAATAAAATATTAAAGGCTTTGGAGCCGCTCATGAGAAAAATATAGTTTTTATCGTAGGACGAGTGAATTCACAAGCAATATGCTAGTCTTTTTAAAGACATTAAAAAACAACGGGTTGCATTCCGTTTACGGAAAAGGAAAATTCGAGTATGAACGCTGTGTTAGGGAATATTTTTAATTATCTGTATATAAGTATTTGTGAAGTGATGTGGTAAAATATAATATCAATGAAATTGATTTTGTGAAATAGTATGTATATTGCCAGCAACTAGCAAGATCATCAAGCTGATCTAGTTTGAAGATATACCGGCCGACGAAACGAAAATCATAGTATAACATGCAGCGATAGCACCTGCGGTTTACTCCCCTCAGTCTTACGAATTGTCGACAAGCAGGGCAACTCTGGAAGCTCGATTCGTACAATATCACAAATTGGAATCGGATATATTATTTCAGGTACTCTTAAACACAATACTGAATACTGGTAAACTATTAACACTCAGTTAATAGTAAACAATAAATATCCACCTATCACTACTAGTATCTTCGGCTAGTCGTGGGTGGTTGGAGTTCTGTTTATCTCTTCGGGCATATGGGCGTGAAGATACTTTTTTTTACTACAAATACGATAAATGATGCTGTTAATATGTGATTACCTCCAAAACTAATAGATCTTGTTTGATGATACTATTGTTTGTTTAATTTTTAAACGACCCCAAAACAGAGTACTCCAAACCTCCTGTATGTTGTTATGCGATTTTCATAATTATTTTCTCAATATGCAGGACATAATCCCGAGGTAGTCCCTTATAAAATTGATTAAGGTCTGACAAGTAGTTTATTAGTTATATTTAATAACGTAAATTTTTTAGTGTATCCTGATGATATATCAATGAAAAATGGATTTTTTTCAATTTCACTGGCCTTAAATTAGGTTCAATTTAAAACATATGACAACTTTTAGCACATTTCGAAAAAAGAGGGTTAATATTTTTGATTCCTACATACATATTTTTTATGTATGTTATCGATTTCTAAGTCATTTCAGAACAAACTTCATAAAATCTTTTTTTTAATTGATAAACCATACTTCCGAGGTGGTTCCATTGCCCTATATACGATGACGGGATCTGAATCTGATGATAATACTTAATTATTATGATTTTTTTGCAGTTTTTCTGCTAAATAATTATGATACCAATCACTTAAGTGGTTCCCGTGGATAAAGATAATAACACCAAATCACTTAAACAGCTGGATATTCATACTTACTAAAATGGTTCCAATTAGAGTCACCGGAGCAAAAAAGTATACCTATTATGACTGCTGAGACACTAGGCATGGGTGTAATCACTGGTTAATTACCCGAACAAAATATATAAAAAATATCTTCACGCCCACATCCCCGAAGGAATAGGCAGAGGCACAAATTAAATACACACACAATATACGTATAGTAAGAGTGTTTTTGTTTGCAATTTTTTTGGCAATTATTTTTATGAAATTGGAAGGCAAACAAGCAGACTGATTTCTTGGTGATAAGTCGCCTAAAGACACCAAAGGTGTTAATGGTGCTTGCCAACCAGGAGCCGGGATGATAGGCCTCGAGCAAAAGTAAGTTTACCAGCTACCGTATCCTCGGAACCGGAACACGTAAACGGCAAGCACTGACGTTATGACTTGACTGACTGGTTATCACTTTTTCTGGTAAAATTCAAATAGATTGAAATTAACTGAGCGATGCCATCTTGCGGCGAACTAGGTGCAACATACATTCCAATAATATCTATCATTTAAAAAAATACATGAACTGAGAATGTTTGCTACTTCAGTTTCTTTTGGTTTATTTTAGAAGTAGCGAGAGGCAACTATTAATAGTAATTAATAGAATTACAGCGGGTAATGTTATCTCTATCTTGGCTTGGTAATATCATTTGTCATAGTGTCAATTCAAACATATTATCAATAATTTATGTGAATTGAAACTCATATTGAGAGGTTTATAAAAGGATGCAAAAAAACATACAAAACTATATACACTAGCTGTTTACAAGCGACTTCGCAAGCGTGCAATCATTTTATATGAAGTTTTATCTAATTTTATAGTCCATTAGCTGTCATGGCGAACTTCGTTCCACCCATTCAGTAAGTACGGAGAAAAATAAGTTTTTATCAAACCCTGCAATTTTCCCATGTTTTCCTCTTCATAAGAACATTCTCCTGACAAACAATAGAAACCTAGCTAAAACAATAAAAAAAGAATCAGCCCAATCGGTCCAGCCGTTCAGAAGTTATGTGCTTACCAACACATTCAGCGAATTATTTTTATATTATGGATTGAGAATTGAATTTTTAGTAAAAAAAAGTCCATGTTTGAACTCGGGTTTTAGCTATATGCACAATTAATTTCATCAAAATCAGTCAACCGGTTTAGTCGTTAATACATACAGGCAGATAGACAGACAGGGTTTCATATTAGTATGGATTTTATAAATGAGTTTTTATAACACAGCACATTTTTTTTAGTAAAAGATATAGTTTTATAAAAATATGCACATGTCAGGACCAAACTCACGTTTCCGGTTCAAATATGTGATTCTGAGCTTTTAATATGTAGTAAAACATATATTAAAAATTTTGACCGAATATGCAATTTAGTCCAGCAAAATGCTAGAAGGCTCCATGGCTTTAAAACTTAGTAAAAATAGTAAAGTAAACTTAGTAGTAGTAGTATCTCTACAGCCCCGAAGAGAAAAGCCGAGGCAAAACCAGGGCATCCACGAGCAGCCGAAGACACTAAGTTCTACAATGAGATAGGTGGCAAGCCTATTGCCAACCGGGCATGCAACAAATCCCAGGAAACGTTTTTTTATTAGAGAATTAAAAATTCATTTTTTGTAACTTTTTTTGTTGACCGGGATCTCAAGAAGCCAAGTCCGACGTCTGACCGCTAGACCATCGATACGATAATAAAACTAAAGTTTACTTTAAGATCTAACTAATTGAAAAACTATTAATTGTTTATTTAATTGTTAATTGTTGTTTAATTTAGCTTAAAAAAGCAATACCTAATACATTTTAAAAATAAGATAAAAAAAACGAAAAGCTAACATTTGTCATTTATATTAATAACATTTTTTTTGAGAAACTTGGTCTCTATTTATTTAATATTTATTGCAAGGTATTTCCAAAACTAATTATCGTTTCTCGCGGAACTAGTGTATATATAGGTATATATCAGCTCTTAATGAGTGTAAATCTTACAAAAATCATGAACTAAACTTTTTATATCGTAATAAAGAAGTACTTGAGTTCTTAAAGTTATTTTAGTAGCACCGTAAGCTATTAACAGTATCCATAACTAGGTGGTGAAAATGAACATTAACCGTCTTGATGATATTTGCAAGCATTGGTATTTGTAAGCAATAAATCACCTAGAAAATAAATCTAAACAGACATTTACATTTAATAAATAGAATTGAGTACTCATCGAGTCTGGTGTTTCTTATTTCAAGACAACCTTCTATAAACCAATAATGTCTTAAATAGTAGAAGATCCAAACCTATATCTACCTATACCGAGCTAATAAAAGAATGAAATATATTTTATGATAAATTTATTAGTATATTATACATCATATTAAAAATGGACTGCCTAAGAAATCTTGGACGATTATTTTTAAGTGCTTTTGAAAACGTGATTCACCCGACTCACCCGGATTGGCACCATTGCCTTTCCTATTTCTGCCGCCATAACGCCATGACGTGTTCCGGTTTGATGGATAAGGAAAACTTACTTTTGCTGGAGGCCTAACATCCCGGCCTCAGGTTGGCAACGCACCATTACCACCTTTGGTGTCTTTAAGCGGCGTGAATTTCTTACTATCAGGAAATCCGTGTGCTTGTCTGCCTTCCAATATCATAAAAAAAACTTTAGTTTTTTTGCATCGAACCTGTGCATGTTTTTAATTTTTTTCTGTTATTATTATATAAAGGTGACTAGGACCGACATATCTGTTCATACCTGGCAACTTAGATAAATATCAGGCAACCCAACTTCTAAACATCCTATATGTCTCATACTTCAAATAGTGACAAAATTTCTAATTGTCTTAATATTGTAGCATTTAACGAAAAAACGTTTATAAAAAAGTCATTCTGTTCAAGATTTTTAGGCATTTTTAATATATTTTTCGATATACTAAATTTACTATAAATTAGGTTTCATTCATTTATCAGCTCAGGGTTGGGTGACCTTGGTTCGGATCTTAGACTATAACAGCACTGTTATTTTAATAACCATTAAAGTGAATTGATATCATAAAAATAATTCGCCCATACATATTCCTTGCTAGACAATATTCAGCTTGCAACAGTATAATGCTGCACTGTAGCAATTGCAATAAGAAATCACACTCGTACTACAGCGAGACAGTAATGGGCCATAAAGGCATTTAGACGTTTATACGTTAAGGTTGAATTACACGTGCTCCATTGCGCTTCCGGTTTTTTATTGCTCTTTTTTGCCGTATCACTGGCGAATACCTGAGAGTAATCTGGTTTCATTCTGGCACATTTCGTTAAAATCCGTCACTTAGCATGACGGTTTCATAAAAGTATCTTTCAATCGATTTATTCTTTTCTACACACGCATAATAAATTTTGCTGACATTGGAGTTAGATGTAATTTGTATTCAGGAATGACTATTTATTTATCGAATATATTCAAAACTGTAACATTTAACGATATTTTCATCACAACATATCCACGCAAAACCCCGTTTTGTGCCGTGTTGGTCCGCGCTCCTTTGCAGAATAGACCATCTGCCTTCCT
>NJDD01005595.1:12771-45679 GCA_002245505.1 Calephelis nemesis
TAATTTTAAAATGTAAGTTATAACTCAAATAGTAATAAGAATAAAACTATTTGTTCGTATGAATATTAAAACATTGTGTATGTAATTAGTCACTTATAAAAATATTAAATTATTTGCACACCACAATGTGGTAGAATATGTTGGAAAGATTAAAAAAAATTGTAACAACTTCAACACGCATATTCCGCAAACAAATATATTTTCTTTTCTTATATTTTATTTCTAACGTCAGCGCTTGCCGTTGTCGTGTTCCGGTTTTATGGATAAGTTAGGCGGTAAATTTACTTTTGCTCGAGGTATAAAAACCAGGCCTCAGGTTGGCAACGCACCATTACCAACTTTGGTGTCTCTAGGCGGCGAAAATTTCTTACCATCAGAAATTCCGCCCTCCAATATTATAATAAAATGTCTAGTAATGATAGGGACTACTCAGGTTGGCAACGCACCATTATCATATTTGATGTCTTCAGGCGGCGTGAATTACCACCAGGAAGTATGTCTGCTTGTTTGCCTGTTAATAATCTGTCAAAATTAATCAATTTTAAAACTAATATTAAACAAAACTGCTACTATACGTCAGACTTAAAAGCATCAAAGTCGAAACTTTAAAATAAACGCGTAATAGTCGGTAGGGACAAAAGCTTATCCAACATATCACAACTGCATTACGCTCAGTATCTCAAACAATAGTTTACTTTGTAATCAGAAGCTGTAATGTACGCGGTAGTGCTTTAACATATCATTTTAAGATATGCCTTACATCCATTTATTATAAGTATTGACGATATTATTTTACTTGTCATATACATACATATATTCACGGTAAGTCCCATACGGTTTGGGCAGAGAGTATCGAATACCAAACCTCACGATACTGGCATACCCACCTGGCTTGCCCCACATCTATAAACACGCCGGTTTAGGAGACTCTTGACACCACCATCGGATAACGCCCTAGAGATTAGATTGTGAAATGTCAACCTAGGTAAGTATATATGGTATATATATTTATATATATCTATTACATAAAAATGAATCGCTAAATGTGTTGGTAAGCACATAACTTCCGAACGACTGCACCGATTTGGCTAATACTTTTTTTATTACATCAGTTATTGTCAGGAGAAGGTTTTATGGAGAGAAAAACCGGGAAAATCGCAGGGAAAGTGGGAAAATCAGCACTTCATTTTTTTCAAAACGGGGGAAACGTAGTTCGCCGGGACAGCTAGTATATATATATATATATAAATAAAACCAGTTTTTCTTGGTCACAGCATCACCCATGAATGGCTGGACCGATCACTAATTCTTTTTTTGTTGTATTTGTCATTATTAGGAGAAGGTTCTTACGGAAAAATATTAAGGAAATCTCTCAGAAATATTGAGAAATATACATTTAATTTTGCAGTTCAAATTGAATACTCATACGTAAGATAGGTCAGCTATACAAAATAAAGTAGTTTCTACTATTCTTCTATCATTGCTACGCTAAGGCAGTACGAAGTTCGCCGGGTCAGCTAGTAAATTATATTTGAACGCCTTGTTTGTTGATTCCTCCTGTTCGATTTCTTATGGAGACGGTTATTTATGTGATGAAGGTGTATTTATCGGTGTTATTTTATAAAAATATTCCAGTGTAAGTAATAAGTCATAATAAGTATTTCTATAATAAGTAGTAATAAGTATTTTACGTATTAGTACTTTATTTTTATTGACTAGCACCAATACCACATACGTAGAGGAGTGATTTGCTTACTTTGGGGTTATATTAAATTTGTGTCATTGACCCTCTGGATTTATTTATTGGCCCGCCCAGCTTTACACGGTTATGAAAAATATACATATAAACCTTTCTCTTCAATCACTTTATCTATTAAAAAAAACCGCATCAAAATCCGTTGCGTGGTTTTAAAGATTTTAGCATACAAACGGACATAGGGACAGAGGAAGCGACTTTGTCGATAGTGACTAGTCGACAGGCCAACTTCTTATAGCTTTACTTGAACAACTCGTCTGGATTAAAGCATTTTTTTCCATTTATTCTGCATTTCCCTAGTTTTTTCTTTTCATTACAACCTTTTCCTGAAAACAACTAACACAACAAAAAAAAGAATTAGCAAAAGTTGTTCATCCGTTCACTTGTGATGCGATGACCACGCGAAATGGTAATTATTTTTTATATAAACAAATAATTTATTAATTAACATAATTTATGAATTATCAAAGCAAATACTACGAGATGTTAATGACGCATTCATATGATATGTAAGAAGATACGTTGACTTGTTCGTTATTTGTCACTGCGTTAGCTGTTAAATATATATAATAAACTAGCTGTTCCGGTGAACTTAGTTCCACCTGGTCAGTTTGTATGGAAAAATTTAATGTTGTTTTTCCTAGTTTCCTAATACTTGAACGGGATATAACCCTAAATTAACGTACTGGTTCTAAGCTACCTCACCGTCAAATGTCATCCAAATCAGTTCAGACTTTCTTCTGTCACAAACAGTGTAACTAACACGACTTTCTTTTATATAAATATAGATTTAAGAAGAAAAGAAAATCGCCTGTGTGGTCTAGCGGTTCAGACGTCGGATTTGACTTCATGAGGTCACGAGTTCAATTTCCGGTTCGGGCAACAAAAAAAAATTTGGGTTTTTCCATTTTTTATTAAAAAAAAGGTTTCTCGGGATTGGATATGTGCCCGGTTGGCGATAGTCTTGCCACCTATCACATTGTGAGACTTAGCGTTTTCGGCTAGTCGTGGGTGCCCTAGTTTGCCTCTGCCTACCTCTTCGGGGATATGGGCTGGCATACTTACTTTTTTCACTTATGAAAAGAAAATGGTTCTTTCAGAAAAGACAATTTATTTTTCGACATCATTTATCTCCTGTCAAATAGAAGAGATTAACGAAAAATCGCACGCAATGATTGGATTTTTAAAGCAGATTAGGTACAGTAAGAGAAGATTACAAAACAGTTTTACGAATTAAACGCACTCTGAACAAATTAGCTAAGGACATTGACTTTTATTATTTTTTACGATTACGAATTAAACGGACGTTTAACAAATCACCTAAGGACATTCATTATTTTTTACGAGATTGAAATGTAGACAAGCAAAAGAAGAATAAAACACACATCTGCTACGGACACCGAATCGGTAATAATGTCTTTTTAAAGCAGAGGCTCGGATGTAAAGTATCTAATAAGTTTACCGGTTAGCCTTCTAGATCGGAAATGGAAATTGGCGAGGACAACTGCAGAAAGAAGTAAGGCGTTGGCTATAAAACAGGGAACCTACGACTAGCCGAAGCTGTGATCTCACAATGTGATAGGTGGCAAGCTTATGGCCAACCGGGCACATATCCAATCCTGAGTTATTTTTATTAGAAAACATAAATTTTCTTATCATTTTTTTTGTTGCTCAACCTGAAGATATCCGGGACCTCAATAAGTTAAGTCCAATGCCGGACCGCTATAAATCAGTGGCGATAGCAAAATTCTATCAGAAACACATACCACAACAACACATAACTTAGATCGATCTTCAAACATTCAGATTACAGATAATAAGTAATTACATTCTTGTAAATAGTCTGACAAAAACGTCCCGCATCACAAAACATACGTTTCGTTTTCTCTTTAACAGAAAGTAAAGGGAAGTTTTACGCAGGACGAGCAAACCAGTCCTTTGTATCATTAAATCCTCTGACAAATGACAAGAGAATTATATCCTGCGCTAGGTGCAGCTCAATTACCTAAGGTTTTCTGAATAGCGTGTACTTGTGACCTTAGAAAGTAGGGGCTCTTTGCATAATTAATACATTCCACGTATTTATAATTAGCCGTAAACGTCAATTTAATGAAATCCCGCAGACTACCACGTCTCTTTAAACCTTATTTAAAATCCAATAGTATTTTAAGGTATTCAATTATTTTTTACTAGTAGCCCGTCCCAGCTTCGCACATGTGGACCAACTTCTATGTTATTATAATATATAAACTTCTTGAATCACTCTATTAAAAAACAGTACCAAAATCCATTACGTAGTTTTAAAAATTCAAGCATACACACGGACAGACAACGGTAAGCGACTTTGTTATAAACTATGTAGTTATAAGCACTGAAATAAAGATTGTAAACAAGCAAACGTGATTTTTAGAAACTACTATAATTACTGAAAATGCTGAGATAACTTTTGACGTAAATGTACTGGTTAAGTTACATTTCCAATTGGAAAACAACAGTTGGGAGCACTGCCAAAGGTCAGGTAAGAATAAGTCGTAACAGAACTCTTATCAACTACACAAGGTCACGGTGTTTGTGATATGAACCTTCACCTCTTACGAACTACTTGGTAGGCAAGAAATTAACCTATTCTTAAAAGGACCCCAGTAAGACATGAGTCTATCCTTCTATGCACAGTATTTAAGGTAAAAGTATTAAAAAACAGCAATTTACAGAAATAGTGTCACGACTTTTCAAATACCTTGATATTTTAAACAATTAAAGACCATCAAATTTTTTCACAAGTCCATGTGCTGTTTATATATCTAGTATATATTTTTCATCAAGGGAATTACTGATTAAACATTAGGTACATAAGATGCAGATAGCAGCATAAGTATGTTGATTGATTTCGGGATTAAGAGGAACCAATAAAAACTGACTTACCATTTAGGCAAGAAACATTCGTTAACACTAATTAAAATAATACAAAAAATATCGTATACAAATAAACAATCAAATCATCCGCATTAGAAACTCATGAAAACCCGTCAGTCAATTATTTTTGACATAAAACCTAAATTTAAAAACCTAACCAAATTAACCTCACATTAAATATAACATTATGAAGTTAATATTAAAAACATACACCTGTATATTAAATAAATTAAAATATACAATCCGCAAGAACACCAAAGTGCAACCTAATAGTCTCGAGGAGATGTGTCCACCACGGCCAGATCCGAACGCTGCGGAGACGTCCGGCCGCTGCACCGTCCCTTTCTCTCGGACTTATCGCTCTCTCTCTCCGTCCTTCGGCGGCTCGTTCCTCTTCTTCTTGCAAGGTTAAGGTTACGTCAGACGTGTTATGTTATAACCGTTGGGGCGCTCTCCAGCAAGTTCAGTGTCTTGTTGAGTGTGGCCGCGAATAGGTTCGCGACCAACTCTGCGCGCGCGCTTCACGGACTGTGCCACACCGCCTGTGATATACGACTTGTGAAAAGTTCATAAACTGGGTGTTGATTTGTTTGAACTATATCACGTGAAGCAAACGCTCAATATATTTTTAAAATATAAAATTATAATCTACAGGTATGTACTTATATATTAAAATATAAATCTTAACGTTAAACAAAATAAAAAAAGGAGAATTGTGTATGGAATAAAATAAGTTCCCTTGAAAAACATTGGACTAGCTTGTATGTCCTGTTTAACAACTGGTCTATAAATATTTTATGGTCGCAATGTCTGGTTAAGGACCTCATCCTACCTACTATGGTATAAATTAATTAATAGCTTATCTCAAAGGCTATGTAAACACATATACAATTAAAGTATTTTTTGTAAAATAATTGCAACTAATGTTGCTCTGGAAACTAGTTTTTAAAATAGTGCTCGCAATTTCTGTCTTTGTTTTTGAAGTTCTTTATACACCTGCTATGATTATACTTACGAATGATAATCACATATATTATGGATGGACTGTCTGCGCAATTAGTGGTACTTACTAAAGTTTTTTGGCTCTTTATTTCAAGATTTAAAAAGCAAATTAGCAAATTTGGAAATTGAATTTACAAAGTTATTTTATATTATTAAAAAATAGATTAAAATTTATAATTGGTCATTGTCAAGAGTGGAAATGATTTACATACAAACATACTTATACATATTATATCAACATCCATTTTCATACATATTCAACTTAAAAATCTGAATATGTAGAACTGCTTTCTCTTCGGTTACTTAATACGGTCAGAGAGCTTTTCGTATAATTTAAAAAGCACATTCCGTAGATGCGCAGAAAAATTATCGTTGATTCATCAATTATTATAATTATAATCATTCGGTTCTTCCATGCTTTATAATGACGATTTTTGTATAATTTAAAAAGCACATTATAGATTACAGATTATTTATTAGAAGGTATTATGTTATAGATATGTATGTTGATTAATAACGATTATTTTTTTTTATAATATCAACAAAAAATCCACAGCACAAATTTCCAAGTAAACTTAATCTAATAAATACATTAAACATAGGCCAATTAAGGATTTTCATTTTGTTTTCCATACAGTTTGCTAATGTTTAGCGGCAGAATGACAGTCATGTTATAATTATATATATATAAAACAATTTTAATAACTTTTTATACGTATAGAAAGAAACCAAAAAAAACCAAAATTATGATTACAATCATTGCTTTAATAATGATTATAATAAACATATTAAAATAAATGACCTTCTTAGTATGTAAAACATTAAGGAGTTCTTCTCACGGTGACGCGGACTTTTAGTTTCAATCCTTTTCATTATAACGGTAATTAAAGAATCTCTGTCAAGATGTTCCCAGGGTCTCAGAATTACTATAAAGATATCAAAATGAAGAAATGTAACGAGCTTATGTTATGCCGCGTACCGTTAAGGTGGCTACGTATTATGAAGGTTTTTGCGCATCTCGAGCACTTGTCTTCAATCGTGTATGAGAGCGATAGGCTTCGGTGCACATGAAGCATAGACGTAAGACGCTATATTTAGACTCGCTTCGCTTGACTCCTTTCCAGGAAGACCTTTTTGTTGATCATTTCTTTTAGAAGGTTCTTCACCCAATAAATGACAATTTTTTAAGATAGTTTTTGAGACGTTTTCGAAAAAATTAAAAAAAAAATTAAAAATCAACAAATCTAAATGCAAATTATATGTTGGCAGTAATAATAAATATATTTGTAATAAATACATGTAGATTTTGCGTAAAACATTTTCAGGGACTAATACATTTTCTTACTATTAGAAATTACGTGTCAGACACATCTGCAAAAAAAAAAAACTTTATATTTAAATTTCAAATTTAAATATTTTCCGTTATTACTTATTAATTTCCAAAATAATTTAAAGTACATATAAAAAACGATAAAACATTTATCTCATTAAAAACTTACAAATAAATACAAAATGTTATGCTAGCGTTTTGCATAATTTTACACATTAAAATATGATACTTCTAAAATTTGTGTGGCTGTTTTATGTACAAAAATAATTAAATAAATATATTATGTAAAAAAAGGATCAACGTCAAAATGTAAAGTTATTTTTTTGCAAAGCTATAATTGAAAAAAACTCGCTGCCAAATAATTGGGTTCAAATTTAAAATGGCTTCAAGTGCGGATATAATTTTAACACTGTAAAAATCCCTAAATGTTTTAATAACACTGAAACATGAGATGAGTAATGAGATAACAAGACTTCTTTTTGTTTTCATTTAATTAGTAACGTTACATTAATATTAATCTGTCTAATTAACATTGACCGCGATACGAAAATTCGTTAACATATTAATTTTTCCGTATTTTCCATCGCTTTTAAGTCCGAATAACTGTATTGAAATTAAATGCGGTATTTTTAGTCCCGTTGTTTTAGTGTTAGTCAATGTTCGTTAATTTTTGACATGAACAGAATATTATTCAATGATTTTTCTAATAACAGCGGTTAAGAGATAATTGTTGGTTCTTTGACAAAGGTCGATAGTCATACATCTCGACCGTTTAAAATAGAAAGCTTTTCTCAGCTCACCGGCGGCATTTGGTTGAATCAAATTGTATTTATTTAAATTAAATAAATAACGCTTGTACTTTTCCATAATACACAATAAACTTACAGAAAGTTGAAAAAAGTAGAAGTGATATCTTAAAAATGCATAGAATGACTTTGTTTTTTATGAAGTGTGAACCAACGTTTTACACATAGTTTTCTTAAATAAAGCTATTGCAGTGCATGCATAAATGAATAAAAAAAATCCTATCAAAATGTATGACATCCTCATTTTTTTCAGATTCATTAAGATACTTCAAAAAACGTAAGAGGTTATTTTATGTTTGACGCTAAAATTTATTTATAATACAGTATGTGGTAAAAAAAATGTATTCGTGAATAAGAAATTAATGAAGTTCTAAATTAAATTTTATTTATGGCTAAACATTGCGGTAAACTACACAAATAGCTACAAAATAAATATAGCTTCAAGGAAAAGATCTCAACGCGTGTGCACGAATAATACTATGAGCTTTGATAACATTCAAAAATAGGTACGGGTAGGGACTTGAAACATAGAAGATTAGAAACAAGAAATTAGACATTAATAATATATTTTAATTTATTTATTTATTGAACACAAAACACAACTAAAAATATAAAATTATACAAAATAAGGTTATCTCTTAAAGCAATTTTTTTAATATATCCCTAAATTTAATAAAATAATAAAATTTAAACTTATTGATTACATCTTGAACACTTTTGTTTAGTAGAATCTAATATCACTAAAATCTTTATAGTTTGTGAATGAGTACCTATAGACCTACCATTTTACATTTCAACAGTGTAGCATACAAAAGATTTCAACGCGCTAACATTGATATGATAACAATGTAAGTAATAATGTAAGTGAAAATATTATAACAGTCTATATGATATTTACTACAAGAATTAGAATTTTGCAAAAAAAAACTTGTATCAAAAATTACTTTTGCAGAAAGTAGTAGTAAATTAATTAAATCTAAAACAGTTAACAACAGTATTACATGAGAGAATCCACAATAATTACAAATATAATAAAAGCGAAAATATTGTCTGTTACACTTACACTACTAAATTGCTAGATCGATTTTGATGAAATTTGGCACGAATTTAAAACATAGCCAACTCTTTAAAAAAATTAATCCCCCAAGGAGGGTCTAATGAGGGTCTAAAGTTTATATAAAAGCATGTTAAAGTTTATCACAGTTGCAATCCGAAATGCATATATTAAGATAAAAAAGTATCCTGTTACAACGTTCTATGTTCACGAAAATTGGAAATACACATTGTCTACCTTACTTGTTGCCAGACCCGGAAATCGAACCCGGTACCTCGAGAAGTCAAGTTCGAAGCAGGGCCGCTCAAAATCGATAAAGAAAGAAAAGAAAGAAGTAAAAATACACACTTTCGCTATTATCATATTAGTATAGGTAACATGAGCACCTGCACAGAGTATCTTAGGGATGTAACTATGCGAGTGTATAGGCGGCGGTGAATGATTAGCAATCATCAGGATTTCCGTCGGCTTGTTTGCCGTCCTAATGCTAAGTAATTAATTACAGGTACAACTAACTTGAAATACTCATGGTTCTTTTATGACCAGCTTCAAATAGCTATAGAAATGTATCCGCCTCTATGGTAGTAAGGTATTGAATTTGACCATATGAGCTCTTGCCTTCGATTAGCGAGTCGAATCACTTAAAATGTACACATACATACATACATATCTTCACGCCAAGTCCCTTACGGGGTAGGCAGAGAGTATCGAGTGCCAGACCTCACGATCCTGACAAACTCAAAATGTTTTAATTTTTTTAACAAAAATTTTACCCGGGATTGGATAAATGTCGATAGGTTTGCCACCTATTACTTATGGGAATATGTAGTATCTGCAAAGCGTGGACGACCTTGTTGTGCCACTGTCTACCTCTTCATGGATACAGACGTGAAGATACTAACTAGTAAACAGTGTTTTCATAAACTAGAAATTGCCCATAGACACCTATTGTTGCATCAATTATTTAGCTCTCTGGTGGGAAGCTTTTCAAATAACGAGATAAAAAGTAACCTATGTCCTTCTCCTAAATTTGATCTATTTTTGTTAAAATAAATAAAGTCGATTGAACCGTTTTGATGTAAAAGAACAAACAAGTAAACAAACATGTTTTTGCATTTAGTATGGACTATATGTGTATAATTAAAAGTGAAGTATTTTTAAAGTTTCACAAACTTTCAAACTCAAACATAAAATAAATTATATTCATATCAAAAGCAGCGTTAAAGTCACATTAATGCTACTATTAAGACATATTTCAACCTAGAGACATTTATTTCTGTAATACCAACTAATGTATTATCTAAGCCATTCAAAACGGTAAAAATATTTATAAAATACACAAGACAAAAAATATTCACATTAAAATAAAAACTTTCCTGTCTATCGGTATTCAAGTTTTTTAATTAAAATTTAAACGACGTAAGATTATTCCCATATCAGGAGATGGAATAACAGTAAAAAAAGAGTTATTGAACTATGAGGACGGAAACCTCACACGTATTAATTTATTGGCGCAATAATAAATAAGTTTTTGAAACATACATACATACAAATATATCTTCACGCCAAGTCCCTTACGGGGTAGACAGAGAGTATCGAGTGCCAGACCTTACGATCCATTTCAGTTTTGTTAGTTTTTAATATAAGGGGTATCCAAAAAGTTTTTGATATAAGGCGCAAAACAAATATCAATGTGTTAAATGAGTCATATTATAAGCATCTTCACGCCCATATCCCCGAAGAGGTAGGCAGAGGCACTACCAGGGCACTTACGACTAGCTGAAGATACTAAATCCCACAAAGTGATAGGTGGCAAGCCTATCACCAACCGGATGTATTCCCAATCCCAAGCAACATTTTTTTTTTAAATTAGGAAATTGAAAAAACCCAATTTTCTTTTTGTTGCTCGACCCGGGATTCAAACCCGGGACCTCAAGCAGTCAAGTCCTGAACTGAACCGCTAAACCCCAGAGTCCAAAAATGTTTCATATAACTGGCAACTACTTAGCTAAGGGCACAGAAAACTTGGAGTTATTAATTTAATTTATTGGTATAAAAATAAATAAGCTTTTGAGGTAAGGGATAACACAAATATGAATTTGGCAAATGAGTCATATATTAGTACAAAAATATATATGTTTGTAACTGGCAACACTTATAAGTCGAAAACAGTTACTGTAGCATGGGAACAGCAATCTCGAACTCATTTTAATTTATTAGCAGAAAAATACATAAGTTTTTGAAGTAAGGGAAAAAATAAATATCGATATGTTCAATGAGTCATTTATTTGTGTAGTTACATTTCATGTAACTGGCAACATTTGGAAATAGTGAACAGTTATAAAACAATGGAGATTGAAACCTCGGACTTACTAGTTTACTGGCATAAAAAATAAGTTTTCGAACTAAGTGGCAAACAAATATAAATAAGACAAATATTAGTGCAAAAATCTTTCATATAACTGGCAACATTTGGAAATAAACAATTGGTCATAGAGCACGAATTACAAACGCACGATCGAGGCCGGAGGTCAGCATTAGTACGAGGGCTTAGATAAGTCTGCATCGACTGTAGTAAATTGAGATACAGCCAGGGAATGTGGTAGAAATAAATCGGTTTATGTCCATTATTAGTTTTCGTGGTGGTATTTTATGATATCAACTAGCGTCCGACAACTTGCTTAGTTAGTACGTTATTTATGTATGTTCTGTGTTTTATTGCCTAGCCTTCTGGGAATATGATACCAAATAAACATTGAACATTATTCGTTTACACTATTATCATTCATAACGCCTTAATTGTATAGAGTATGTTTTTAAAACTTAAAGACAGTGGTATTTTTTAGAGATTCCCAAACTATTTTGTTTCATAGACAACTATTAAAATGGCCCTAAATAGGGAAAGTGCATTATTGGGCAATGCTCTGCCTTACTAACTTCTTCCATGGACCCGTAGGGGTCACCTTTGGTAATTATTGGTCTATTTGATCCTATAACTTTTGTAAAGTAGCTTCACCCACTTATTCTAAAGATGCAGGTAGAGGCACAACCACCCCTAGTCCTGTTGCAGCTTAAAAACAGACAACCCCAGAATGGTAAGAGAATTTGTCAGTTAAAGACGATAGGATACAACTTCAAATCTCATCTAAGGTGGAATCATTTTTTTCTTTAAAATTTGGTAAAACTACATCGCAAATTCATACCATTTTAAAAACCAAATTTTCAAATGAACTAAACGTTTAAATTACAGACTAAAGTATAGGTTCAAATCCTGTCTCAGGTGGAATCTTTTCTTTATTTAAAATTTGTAAAAACTAAATCGCAATTATGTACTATATTAAATACTAAATGTCCAATAAACTAAACGTTTAAATTACAAACTGGTTCTAAGTATAAACTGCGTATTTAACATTAATGCTCAGACTTGAGCTTGTAAAGGCCTACTTAAGTCCAGTCCGCGATGGGTCCGCCTGACCCCGTTGGCTGTGCGGATTATAATTAAGAAGGTCACGTGAGAACAGTGACGTGTTTGCAAACGTGCACGCAACGGTGACACGCTAGACCATCTAGTACAAGGTAACTTGACTGTCCTGGTTTCATGTTCAATACATCAACATCTCTTTAGATACTACTGTTGTTTGATCATACGTCGATAATTTATTTGCGTATTATTTTATAGTATAAGCCAGTCTTTCCCAAAGTAGGCGATAACACCCCCTTGTAGAGTTAAAGGTTTAAAGGGGAGCGGTAAAGGCCCAGAAAAAAGAGTGCTAATAGGTGATTTGTAACTTTAGCTATTTGCGATTTACTTCAAGTGAATTCGAGCATTGTATCACATTATTTTAAAAATCACAAAAAAAGCAAATGGGGCCGTTACAAAATTATTAATTTTCTAAGTGCGCGTTAGTTTAAATAAGTTCGGGAAGCTCTGGAATTACAGAACATAAGTGTAGATTGAAACAATGTGTGATAATGAAAACATAAGCAATAATGAGAATTAAAATAAGACACTACCTCCAGGAATATCAAAGTCGAAGTATAAAACAAACATAATCTACGTGAACAGTAATTATATCTTTATTCTACGGAACCTCGTATTAAATTGTAGTTTCATTGTACCTATTTAAACTTATACAAATCAAGAACTTAAAAGTAACGGTTAAATGTAACTGATATTTACGTATGTAAAACTGAAGGTGTGTCTTAATAGACCGTGACCTCAACCTTATAAACACACGTGAGGTAAGCGTGCGACGTGGATAAGTTTGTAAACATACGTGACCTTAACATTCAGTCTGATGTAGCGAATTTTAACATTACTTTATTTCAATGGCAGGGTAAACGCAGACTTATTTTCGTATTTCGGACAAATAAAGAGGCAATATGCGTTTTTTATAATATTTATTATTTAACTCTACTGCAATATTTTACACCCATGAAACTGATGTACGAAGAGATTCATATAAAATGTTTAGCGTGTGCTTTTCTTTTGTAACAGTGAAGAAAAATGTTTGGTAAATAATAAATAGTGGTACGTAATTCATTACATATATCATTTCATATCAATATTCTTTATAAAAAAAGTATGTTTCTATCTCCTTTTTCAAGTCGCTACGAAGCGATTATATCTTGGAATTTTCGAGTGTTGATTTAGAAAACTGAAAATTACATAAGCTAGTTTTTAACCTGATATTTAAATGGATTCCCACGGGAGAGATGAATAAATTCGCGGGCATATATAACATCTGGTGCTATAACATCTGTTGGGTACATAAATTATATCTCTGTCCAAGTTTAAGGGGTTATTGAATATTTACAAAAAAAAATACACAACACAGAACCAATTTTCATGCAAACTTTTTTCCTCCGTTATAGTCCTTTGCAATTAATTTTGGAAAAAGTAACCTATGTTTTAATTCGGGTCTTTTACTGTACGCATATAAAATTTCATCGAAATTGGTCTATTTTATCTTTAAAAGCGTAACTGTCAGGCAAACATCTGATTTATAATAGAAGCATGGAAATGGCAAACAGTAGCAAGTCAGTATTTTACTGCAAAATAAAAATAGATTCTCTTAATTTATATCACATAGGTCTACAAAAAAGTTGATATCATTTGCAACGTTCAGTCATTAATCAGAATTTCGCATTTATAATTTTAGTATGGAAATATCAAACAGTAGCAATTCAGGCTTTACTACAAAACAAAAATAGAATCCTTTAATTTATGTCACATAGACCTACAAAGAAGCTGGTACTATTTATAACTTTTAAAGGGAGGTACAGTCGTGAGCGGGTCAGGATGGATTCCATCAGGCTTTCCATGAAGGATTTTAATTACGTGCGAGGTGAACGACCCCGAATTGAACGCTACTATTACACCTGGGAAACTCGAATAGATAATTTGTTGGCTTCTTATCGGAATACAATTACTTAATTGTAATTTGTATTCAATAACTCGTTTCACTTCGTGTACAACAATTTATGTGTGATTTGAGCAAGTGTTATCGTTTTTTAATAAATTATTTACATTCAGTCGAATCGTGATGGAATTTTATGAGCTTTTAACATATCTGTACTTTGTTTATTGGTCGTTACAAGTGACTTAAAATCAAAACTCTGAATTAGTTTTCGAAATGAATTAGTCGCATTAATATTTATTAACGGGTCTGGTAAAATGTTTGTTTCTTTTTCTTGATTTTTTTTTCATTTTTAAGCTTCCATTCTGAAATTGTTTGTTGGCAATTAAGAACAATTAAATTACATATCAATTCTGTGAAGGATAAAGAACAGTACTTTAAATGTTTTTGACTACATTTAAATTTTATTTATATCGAAACACTAACTTTAATTTCAAAATGGCCTCAAAGAATACAAAAAAATAAAGTTTGCTCGCTTTCTCTGGGGTCTCTTAAACAGATCCCGATTTAGGGACAACGGAATTACACCTCTCAAACAAAAAAACTTACATTTGCTCGAGAACTAACATCTCGGCCTATGGTTGACAACGCACTATTACTATCTTTGATGTCTCTGGGCGGCGTGAATATCTTACCATCAAGAAATCCGTTTCTTTTTTTCCCTTTCAATATTATAAAAAAAATACTAAAAATAAAGGACAAATTACTAGCCATACATAACAAAATATAGGCGTCAAAAATATAGGCGTCGAAAATATAGGCGTCGAAAATATATGCATCGAAAATATAGGCATCGAAAATAGACTTCCAATTTCTAAAGTTTGTTAAATATCAATACGTATTAGTATTTTTAGTTTGAACAACTCAAATCGTATTACTTACATTATACAAACTGCATTGTGGACATAAGATAAAGCCAGACAGTGGTCGAGTGTTTGTCTTCATGAACACACACTTAACCAGTCTCGGAATTTAAAACCGTAGGATGCATTCGGCAGGTGCATCTGCCGCACAGAAATCTCACATTGTATAATGCATTACGATTTGTACGTTTATAGAATCGCAAGTGATGTAAAAATACTTTCAGTTTTTATATACACTTAGTGATAAATGTGATGTTCTTCATTTATTTATCGTCACATAGTATAAAACAAAGTCGCTTCTTATGTCCCTTTGAATGCTTAAATGTTCAAAACTACGCAAAGGATTTTGATGCGGTTTTTTTTAATAGAGAAAATGATTTAAGAGGAAGATTTATATGTATATTTCATAACAACATATATATACAGATAAACATAACGATACAGATGCACATAGTATAGAGCAACATAAAGATATAGATGTTCACGCAAACTTATACATAAATACTACAAAATATTTTATTGAAAGACTTTACGGAAAAATAGATATCTAACTAATATTATAAATGTGAAAGTTTGTACGTCTGTTTGTTATTTCTTCACGCAAAAACTGCTGAACCGATTTTCATGAAATTTGACTTACACATAGACTAGATTAGTTAGATTGGATCAACACATTGGATAGTTATTATCCTGAAAAAAGTGTTCTTGTGGCACCGTTAACCGCGCGGGTAACAGCTACAATATTATAAATATCGCCATAATGTGTCTGAATCTTTTTTTAGTTTCTCTATATTAATTAATAGTTTTCGAATGTACTGCTTTTTTAAAGTAAGTTTATTACCAACTAACTTAATCAAATCAGCAGACATTCTAATTTAAAAACAATAATAAATGAAAAAATAACTTACTAGCCGTCACGGCAAACTTCGTACCGTCATAATTTTGTAATAAATCTACATTAAAATTATGTTTAGAAACATCCAGGAATCAATTGAAATATACATACAAAATTTTAAATAAAATCGGCCTCGCCCTTTAGGAGTTAGATGAAAAACAAAAAAGAAAAACAATTTATATTAAGATTTATCTCTGGACATATTAAACTGATTGACATTTTCACTTAAAATGACACGGTTAAGCTGCCGTTGAAATTTAATTGAAAACCCCAATTTCTCTCACGAAGGCAAGACGAATTAAATAAAAAAGGGTACCACCAAAACAAAACGAACCTGGCAACATTAAAGTGGACCGATAGATGGTCCGTGAATTTCCTAATCGTTTATAAAGTGCATTGACCTACCGACCGTGATCAAGGTAATTCCTAAACATAAAACTATGAGACAAGGAATTTTTCATCGATATTTCAATTATAGGAATATTTCCGTGCTTATGGTAAACTTTTACAGATTTTGAATAAAACAAAAAAGTTAATTTAAGTGAGATTTAGAATCCAGACGAATGGTACAAGTTCGAATCTTTGATATTTTTGTGCTGATTTTTTTGTTTCTTAAAAAAAATGAATTAAAACGGATATGTATCTTCACAACCATTTCCCCGAGAAGGTAGGCAGAGGCACAGCCAGGGCACCCACGACTAACCAAAGACAATAAGTGTGATAATGTGACAGATGGCAAGTCTATTGCCAACCGGGCCCACATCCAATCTCGGGCAAAGTTATTTTTACTAGAAAATTGAAAATATAAAATTTCTATTTTTCTATTGTTGCTCGACGTGGGGATCGAACCAGAAAACTCAAGAAGTATATTTTATAATTACAGTTTAATTTATCCGTTAATTTGCAATGCTTGAACTTTGGAGTACTTTATTCCGAATTTATTAATAAGAAGAAGCTTATTAAAATCTATAAACATCTTATATTCCTAACCCTCTAAAAATCTAAATAAAGTGCTGATACCATAAAAATAAGCAAATTGAATTTTAAAAAAGGTGAAAATATATTAAAACTGTTTACTGCAAAGTGGGGTATCGTGTTAGGTGTTAGCACCTAACTGTAGAACGTTCCACATGTTCGCCAAAGTTATGATTAGCAAAAAATGCCTAATAACAAGTACAAAAAAGGCTGCATAAGGAAGACGTAGGCGATCTGACTCATTGGTCACACGGTTGGCATGACCAAAATAACTTATGAATGAATAATTTAACATCGTGGGAAATTCCTATAATGCTAAATACCCGAGTATAATTTATGGCAGGGTTTCCCAAACTATGGGTCGCGACCCACCACACCACCCTAACGAAGATACACTACTTGACCGACAATTAAAAAAAAATATTCACACCCATATCCCCGTACAGGTAGGCAGAGGCACAACTACGGTACCCACGACTAGCCGAAAACACTATGTCGCACAATGTGTGGGTGGCCTATCGCCAACCGGGCACATATCCAATCCTGAGCAACGTTTTTTTTATAAGAAAATTGGAAAAACCCATTCTTTTTGTTGCCCGACCTGGGATTCGAACCCGGGACCTAATGCAATCAAGTCTAACAACTGACCACAGAGACGATAGACCGACAATTTCATTCTTCTAATTTTGATGTAGTTATTTCATAAAGACTTAATTAAATAAATAAATTATTAAAATTATCAAAAAAATGTGATCTTCAATTCATATTGGTGACAATTAAATGTCCTAGTGGTGAGTCCCGAGTTTAGGAACTTTTTTAGATGAGATCCCAAACAACTTTGGGAACCACTGATTTATGGGAACGGAGATGTGTCTTAAAGAATACTTAATGGTATGTAAGATTAAGAAATAAATTTAATCACGTTGCAAATAATATTTGCAACTTATCAAGATTTTACAAATTCCGCAAAGCTTGGAGAAAATAAATTACCGAACAAGGAAACGTCGTAATGAAATATTTTAACATGGATTTATCCAATTATCGATATATCTTGTTGATTATTATAAATGTCTATTAGCGTCATTAACTTCAGTCGTATGCAAACATTCACAGAATACACATCCAATGATTATGCTTAGATGGAGTTATCTTAGTTTGATGTGATTGGTAGATCGAAGAAATAAATGATCTGATTGGTAGATTAAGGAAATAAATCATAATCTTACAATGGACATACTAACAAATATTAGTCTTTTATAATTCATCACATTTTTAATGTTGTAGATTTACCAGATACTGTGGCGATAGAACCTAAGCCATATTTGCATTCTTTCTTGAAAATCCTATGGTATTTCAGTCATTAAGATAGTAAGTGCATTTGTCTTCTAAGGAACGTTGCTTCAGATTTAGCCACTATCAAAAATAGGATAATCGCCTTTGTGGTCTAGCGGTTCAGTTGTTGGACTTGACTGCATGAGGTCCTGGGTTCGAATCCCGGGTCGGGCAACAAAAGAAAATTGGGTTTTTCCAAATTTCTAATAAAAAAAATGTTGCTCGGGATACGATATGTGCCCGGTTGGCGATAGGCTTGCCACCTATCACATTGTGGGACTTAGTATCTTCGGCCAGTCGTGGGTACCCTGGTTGTGCCTCTGCCCACCTCTTCGGGGATATGGGCTTGAAGATACTTGATACAAAAATAGGAGTACAATTTTCACCGGTTTACGATCGTGTTAATGTTTTTAGTTTAAAATTTATTAGTAGCATAACTATCATCAAACAATTAACAGTAATTTATAAATGGATTTCATCTTTAATTTAACAACAAACAAAACAATTAAGTAAAGAGGTTTAACCAGGGCACCCACGACTACCCGAAGATAGAAACAGCCGCGTTTAGATACGTCAATCAACATTAAATTTCAAATTAAGTCACAATTTTGTAGAATAAAGCCGATTTAAGGAGAGATTAAAACAGAATTGACGTCTCTGAGTACCGCCTCAAGTGTCACAATGTGAAAAGAGGCAAGACTGTCGCCAACCAGACAAACACATTACGGGAAACTTATTTATTCGAAAATTGAAAAAAAAAATCTTCTTGGTTTCCACCCGTGGATCGAACCAAGGACTTCGTGAAGTCTGTGATCTATATAATTAGGTAGCTGTTGCCCGTGTAGTTCATGGTCCCATATAAACGTTTTGTTTAGGATAAAATCTATCCTATATGTTAATCCAAGTTATCCTCTATATGTGTGTCAAATTTCATGAAAATCGATTTCGCAGATTTTGCGTTAAGGTGTAACAAACAAACACACAAACTTTTTCATTATTAATATTATTAGGATGCACTCTACAAATATCAAAACTAGAACTTCAAATACTCCAACTCTTCCCAACAGTAATAATCCTCATTCCAATCATTCATCTTATCTCCATCAGTATTCGTCTACACATAAAGGCAAAGAAACGTCCGAGATAATAGACACGGCCAAAGCGTTTTTCGCTGTTAGTAGAGCAAAATACAGTGCCCGCAAATTGATTACGCGCGATACACGCGAATCGTCTAATAAAATCACTAATGGAACGGTACTGGTGCGTGCGTCGCATAACGGCCTGGCAACGTGGCGCACTCTGGTGGCTCCCACGACGACATTATGCAACTTGGGCGTCTGCGATCACAATGCGGGCTGTCGAACGCGGTCACGATCGCATTCCCTGCGAAAAACTGATGGCACCGTAAGTGAAACCTGATGGGATCTTTGATGGTATTGTCACCTCGGCTAAACTGATGGATCATGTGAGAACTCGATTGTTTGTGACAGTTAATCGGTCGTTTAGTGTGTGATCTATCCATATAGGTAAATACAAAGGTTTTTTATTTATAAGTGAACTTGCGACTTTGAGTACACTAGTGCTGTAAAGTGAATAAAAATACGATTTCGCAAAATTATAAATGAGTAGCTAAATCTATATATAAAACAAAGTAGTATTAGTTGCAATATTTATAACTCAATAACGGCTGAATTGATTTAACTGAAAATTGATGGGGAGGTAGCTTAGAACCTGATGACAGACGTACGATACTTTTTATCTCGTTCTACTGTAAGGAAACTAGGAAAAATAACATTTTAATTTTTCACATACTAATTGATCGGGTACGAAGTTCGCGGAGCAGTTTCAAATATAGCTAACTAGACAGTATATGACTAATTGTTCAAATGTGGCCAATTCTATAAAACCTCTAAATACAGGAATACAATAATTTAACCATCCGATATAATTCTATAAAATACTGTTTAAGCGTATCTACGTAATTTCAAAATTTACTGTATACATTTCATGAAATTCAACTTGTAAATATAATTTAGGACTACGTACAGTATTTTATATTAGTTCTAAAATTTAAACCTTTATATAAATTCAGTAACATCAAATATAATATTGTATTTTTATCTATAACTAGAAATTACTAAAAATGATTTTACTCAATGTTTTTAATATTATCTTTGCATTTATTGTATAATAAACAGCTACGTATTTCTATAATTATTAAATTTTAGTCATCACAAGATAAAATAGAGATTATTAAAACAAAATTCGTCATCTTAGTTCACATCCAGTAGAATCATATTGCGGTTCTTACATATTATTATATACTTGTACTAAATTTGCAGAAACGCATATATTCAGATACTTGTCACTAAAATCGAGCCATGCTCTAACAAAATATATGGCCATGTTAAGAACATACATCTCGCGAAAGATCATAAGCCTAACCTCCATATATTTTATTTATGACTTTGACTGTACTAACATATGACGCTTCAGATATATAAAAGGCACAGTAACATGTATGAATATGTTTCCCTTACGTTTGGAATTATGATTATAAATAACATTATAAACATGAATTATCAAAATCATCTTAGTCTCATATTATTCTAGTCTTTTTAGAAAATCAATTGAACAAATTTCTTACTAAGCAACTCAACTTACAAGCAGGTTGAAGATAAGTTCGTTCACCAAAAAACGCAGTGTTTACCACTAGGAGGTCGAGCCTTGCGATGACTTATCCGGATCATTACCATACTTATTTCTACCACCATAGCGTTCGCCACTGTTGAGTTCCAGTAAGGATAGGGTAACCGACTATTTTAAGCTTTAAAATACAATACAATAACTCTTTATTGTGCACCAAATACAGAGAAATTACAAATACATCAAATAAAACTTAAATCATAGGATACATAAAGGCGGCCTTATCGCTAAGTCAGCGATCTCTTCCAGGCAACCCTCAAGTATGGAACAAGAATTAGCGAAATACTCTGTAATGGTGCTCTTAAAAAATTATAGGTTTTATATTTTTATAGGTTGGCAACGCAACATAACTACATTTATCTTTAAAAGACATATGATTATTACCATTAGGAAATTCGTCTGTTTGTTTCCCTTTCAGACACAAAAACATATCTTCCAAATCTCTAATTTTAAAGACATCATTAACAACAAAGTAGAAGCCATTAAAGAGCATAATTATAAAGCTTAGACCCGATGAATAGGTAATTAATTCCGAAGCTACTCCATCGGTAAGTACTACTGACGTTTTATCAATTACAAGACGCAAACGCTTGTCTACTTCGATTTATTAGTAGAATTAAAATACCAAGACTATCTACAGAACCATTTTATAGGATTTACGTTACCACAAGCCTATTAGTATGAAAAGATAACCTTTTTTTTATGATATTGGACATATGACTGACATTATGGCGGCAGGAACAGGTAAGGCGGTGGTACCAATCCAGGCGAGTCGATGCGAAACTCAAGTAGAATCTCATGGTGTTAGTGACGGTAAGCCTTTTTCTTCATTTTAACCTTCTCCTGCCAGTACCTACCTAACATAACAAAAAAAATAACAAAATTTGATCCTTTCGTTCGCACTTGATCTGACCAAGGGAAATAGGAATACATTTTTATATATACATTTTGAACCAGGCGGTTAAGGAATAGAACCCAGAAACGCCAATCATCAACCCCAAGACCGGACCCATAAAACACAAAGACCATATATTTATAACAGTTTTAATAGATAAATAATAAATAAATGTTCCTGGACAAGTTACCTAAATTGAATCTAACCTCAAAGTAAGCAAATTATATTCTTGCGTTATGGGTGCTAGTCGAATATACCAATATATAAAAAATACATAAATAGATACCAGAATATATTTAATAAGCACCCAGACCAGGAAATGCAGACGTCTAAATGTTCATCGCACAAATGCCTGCCCCGTAAGGAATTGAACCCGAGTCTCGCGGTTGGTCAGTAAAGTAAGGCGTGAAGGAACCATTCGACCAACGAGGCGATTTAATAAAAAATACATAAAGACTTTTGTGACTCAGAATCATCGCATTCTTTTATTTGAAAAAGGAATATCGTATCTCAGACTGTCATGTTCATATTTGCATATTTAAAATTGACATCGCCGTTTATGAATGGCGGATCATATTATACGATCATTGACCCCGTAATACAGATTTCGGGTAATATTATACCGTAGGCATATTAAATCACGTTCAATAGCGGAATTCGGTTGCGGCAAGCGAGCGTGACCGCAGCATGAAACGCATGACTTCTAAATTAGACGGGAGCTTCGCCAGATTACTTGTGGTTGGTAGGAGTACTTCATATTTCGTACTTCATTTGCTAAGAGTAAAAGTATGTGACCCATATAACAGCACTCGTTCAGATTGTGGAATGCCATTTGCTATCCGCTATTTTACCGCAAAACATTTCTTCAAGCAGTATTGGGTATTGAAATAACTGTTCGAAGGTCAAACATTTTTAACGGCAAATTGAGTTTACACGTTCAGTATTATACGGATCGTCGATTACAAGTTATGTTTAAGGTTTACATTACAATTGTTTAAACAATTATGAGAAAACAATCTTGTTTGATTATCAATCTTGTTTAACAAAAGGGTCTTCTAAAATTACGACGCAGACGTAACGATATAGTGAGTTGTCAAAGCAAGATTTTAGCAGACACCTTAATACTATTTTTAAAGTATTATTCATAATATGGTACCGTACTCTATAACTACTCCGTAAGGGACTTGGCGTGAAGATATATTCGTATATATGTATGTATGTATGTATGTAACCATATTAAGAATAAATGAGGTTTAAATAGATTTAAATAAAACATTATATAATCTAGGCATAATATGTCTATCAATAGTAGTCGTTGGAGAAATGGAGATATGGAAAAAATCAGATCCAATGTACAACACACCAAACAAAGGCCATTTGCAATTCTGAAGTGCATTGCTCGTTATGAAATGCTCGTAAAGAATACGAACCCTTGCTGTGCTAAAATAATACTGAGATAAGACATGTCGAAAAAAGAACAAATTAAATTATGAGGTATTGCTATAAGGAGGCGATATTAAATTTGCAATCAATTTATAAATTATTGTTGGACGTAATTTGAAAATTGCCTATTCAAAGAAAGATTTTGAGCAACTTCATATAACAGTTTTTGAAAACGTCTTTTAACTTTAATTTTCAACAATAAAATTATACAAAAAACAATAATAGCTGAATTTGACTTTTAAGCAAAAATTAATGTCTATTTATCATTAAAAACAATTATGACCGTCATACAATTTATTTATTTACTACTCGCTATCCCGGCGATTTTCGTTTCACTCGTTCAGTTTGTATGGGAAAAAATAAAGTACTGTTTTCCCTGCAATTTTCCCGGTTCTTAAGAACCTTATCCTGACAACAACTAACACAATACAAAAAGAATAAGCCAAATCAGTCCAGTCCTTCGGAAGTTATGCGCTTAGTAACACATTTAGCGGCACATTTTTATATTAAAGGATTCGGAAAAAAACAGATTATAGGGTTTTCACTTCCGTCAAGAGTTGCCTTGTCTCGACAAATCTATTGTGTCTCAAATGTTTCATCTCTTTATTTTTGTTTCAATGAAAAAGGATAGCATACACTTAAAATAAGTTCGTGCACAGCAGAATGACCACTATTATTGGAAATTATTTCCAGTGCTACGAATAAGAGACCAATGGTAATTAAAACAGTAATGTATCTCACCAATAGGCACTTCCGTGCAAGACCTTTGCCAAGGATAAGCGAATAAACAAGTGTTTCACCGAATACAGGGACTTATTTAGCGGGGAATAAATAAACATTCCAGCAGCTCGGTCGTGACGATTGGCTTGCTTTAGCGTGTGTCGAGGAAACTACGATCAGAGTAACGAATGCTCGACTTTACATAGATGAAATGCAAATGCACTAGCGATTTGTAACCACAAAAACTATTTCCTATTAACACAGTATCACTATTTCGCGTTGCTTTTAGAGCATGTGCTTTACAATCAGAGCGGAGCCTTATTTTACGGAGATCATTTTTCATTATGTTCTAGTATCGCGGTCAGTAACGTAATCTATAAATTGAAGATTATATTTTTTTTATGTTTCACATTTGACAAAAAATTGGACACTGTTTTGGAATAAGTACAGTTTTCGTAAGGTACATTCTTTTCATATATTGAGTTGTTACAATACTTGGCACTTGGGGAAACTTCAGATTTATAATTAAGATAATAATCCACTGACACTGTTTCACTGAATATATTTTGATCTTCTAAATTAACAAACTTAAGCACTTTTTTAATTATAATGGACAATAACACCGCACCTGGACCGATAGACCACAAAGGCGGTTATTTTTTCTTGAAAATAAATATTTCTTTAGCTAAATGTGAATTTGAAAAAAATGGGAAATTGCAATTTTTTTTTGTTTATTATTTATAAGAATTGAGATTATTTTATAAACAGATTTTTGGAAATAATCGTCAATCAAGCACGTCGTCTTAAATACAAAAAGACTTAAACTTTTAATTTTCAAAATTTTTATGAAAAAAAAGAGTAAGTTAGCTTATTTCAAACTCCCTTTTGAAGAAGGCATAACTGCTCAAATATTTCATATTCTCAGTAAAGAATCTTCTTAACAGTTTACACAAACTCAAACAGGCCGTTATCACCCCATGATACTCATAATGCTGGATAATAAATAGCACGGTACGATAAATCATTTCGCTAACAAAGTTTAGTTTCACACAAATAGAATATCCCGATACATAATATGGCGAATAACTCGGGAGTCATTTAAAACGCCTTCGGGGCATGCTTTGAACAAACTAGAAAATAAATTATAAGTCTGGTAGATACAATTGTCAGACAAAGTTGTGTGGTCTGAAGTAATCTAAGCTATACATATTCGCGCCAATTTCCCCACGGGGTTGGCATTGGCGATGTATTACATACAAAGTATACAGCTTCTTAGAATATCATAGCTGAATGATATCTTTGAGAGGTATTTTCTCAAGTATTACCACATACGACCCCCGACGAAAAAAATGACGGGTGTTATTAGTGTCTGTGTGTCTTTGTGGCAACATAACTTTTGAATAGATAGACCGATTTCGATGTAGATTGTATTGTTTGAAAGCAGACATGATCAAGATTATTCTTAGTTACATTACATGTAGGTACTGTTGAGGGTTAGTTAAAAATTTTAAAGTTTCTGTGATGTATATACTTGAATATAATAAAGCTAGTTCAACTTCAATCAATTTTATTTTTGAACTATCGTATTTAGTAACAATACCTATAATGTACCATAATCAAGAAAAATCAGTGTTTTAGTCTACTTTATTTAGACTATAAATGCTATCAAAATGTTCTAATTAGTTTAACGATAAAATTGTAAAATCACTATACAGCACGTAAGATTGTTGGCAAAGCACAGGTTAACTCGTAACACTTTTACTTTATCTTTAAACAGTTACACCTTATTAAAAAAAGAAGCTATCGTGATTAAAAATTATTACCTAATACTTAAATACACATCTTCACGCCGTCTCTTACGGGAAAGGCTAACTAACAACACTTGGGAAACAGAGACGTTCCATTTGATTTATCTTCAAGTTATTATAAACTAATAGTTAAAAGTAATAAAAGGCGTAACCAACGTTCTAAAACTACTTAGCGCTTTAAATTGTTATTTATCCTGACATCTTGACGTAAACTCATCGATATCATTGATTAAGCTATGTTTAGAATAAGGAATACTATCCGTACAAATAAACAACACAAGTAAACAATGGGAAAGTCTATCTGTCTGTCTGTAACTCTTTCACGGCTAAACCGCCAAACAAATTTTGATAAAATGTTGTATGCATATAGCTATAAAACCGCGTTCGAACATAAACATTTTTTTTAAAACGAAATTAACTATTTTACGTGCTCTTTGAAATAACATTTGCGTGAACTAGTTTTATCCATACTCAAATATTATAATTCCCAAAATCTATCTTTCTGTTGCTTTTTTACGGCTTAACCGATTTCGGTAAAATTTTTTTTTTCATATAGCTTTGGATCCGAGCTCAAACGTAGGCTATTGTTTTTTTAAATTCATCTCTCAGACGACTGTAATAGGTGTTGTAAGTTTATACGAAAATCGTAACTTTTCTAAACCGAAGAAGTCGCGGAAAAACTGCTAGTTTCCTATAAACAGAGGCTTGATTTGATATGATTGGCCAACAATGGTCAATTAATGGGAGATCTACCAGCTATCTTATTGCGTCCTGCGTAACGAGCTGGTGCCACTTCTTATCGCTAATGAGTGCCGTCGGGTATTGTCGCGGAGGGCACTCTCAATCTGAGAGGCCATCTGGAGCATAAGACTCCAGATCCTTATCCCCTGAGACAGTTACAATCGTGCGACACTACTGCGATAAACAATGAAACGTAATTAACCGCTAGATCAATAACATTGGTGCGATAACATTCATTTGTTCCAATCAAGACAGTAATTGTAGATCAATCTCATGAACCAGAGAGTAATCACTCCGTCAAAAGTAATTAATATCGATAGATAGTTCAAATTAATTGATTTAAAATCTTAATCCAAACAGTTAATTATTTTAAACAGATCAACTAATTTAATCAGCAAACTCAAACTCAAACTCAAAATATATTTATTCACATGGATCTATACCAAGATTCTTGTGACGCGTCTATATAATACTAAAAACTACCACCGGATCGGAACGCGGCCACACACTGAGAAGATCCGGCGAAAGAAACTCAGCGGGCTTGTC
Organism: Calephelis nemesis; assembly: GCA_002245505.1. NCBI lineage: Eukaryota > Metazoa > Arthropoda > Insecta > Lepidoptera > Riodinidae > Calephelis > Calephelis nemesis. The sequence goes on from NJDD01005595.1 coordinate 39,977, forward strand.
TTTTTTTTTTCTTATAAATAAAATTTACAAAAGTATATTACATTTCATTAATCTGTAGAGATTGTATGAGGAGCAATTAATCCCAAGCATTTCTGTCTTCTAAATATTCTGAAATCTTATAATAACCTTTACCATACAACTTAGATTTAATACATTTTTTAAATTTATTTAATGGAAAGTCTTTAATATGCTCGGGAAGTTTATTGTAAAAACGTATACATTGGCCCATGAAAGAATAACTGATTCTGTGGAGACGAGACTTATGCACATAAAGATTGTTTTTATTCCTCGTGTTTACCGCATGTACATTTTTTTATCACATTTTTTCTATACAACAACATATACATGCATAACAACATATACAGCACAACACCTATATACATGTATTTATCATTTTTTTTATGATATCGAAATGCAAACAAGCAGACGGATTTCCTGATAGTAAGAAATTCACGCCGCTTAGAGACACCAAAGGTGGTAATGGTGCGTTACCAACCTGGGGCCGGGGTGTTAGGCCTCGAGCAAAAGTAAGTTTACCAGCTATCTTACCCTCCGAACCGGAACACGTCATGACGTTACGGCGGCAGGAATAGGTAAGGCGGTGGTACCAATCCGGGCGAGTCGCTGCTAAACTCTACCACCTAGTCAGAATTCACGGTGTTAGTGACGTTGAGCCTTTGCTCACCTTTTACGAGCTGCCTGGCAAGGAAGGCAGATGGTCTATTCTACAAAGGAGCCCGGACCAACATGGGGAATATTAGCCAGTCTGGCGAATTCCGTACTGCCTAATATAGATAGATTGTTATAATTAATTGATTTAGATTTTAGACAATTTAAACAGTGATACATTTTAATCAGATCAACTTATTTAATAAGCACAACACTCATATATGTACATGTATTTATTTTTACACTAGCCTGTCCGGCGAATTCCGTAGTGCCTGGCTTTAACAGTTAATAAATGTTTATATGGGAATAAATAGTATCTTCACGCCCATATCCCCGAAGAGGTTGGCAGAGGCACAACCAGGACACCCACGACTAGCCGAAGATACTAAGTCCCACAATGTAATAGGTGGCAAGCCTATCGCCAACCGGGCACATATCCAATCCCGAGCAACGTTTTTTTTATTAGAAAATTGGAAAATCCAATTTTCTTTTTGTTGCCCGACCCGGGATTCGAACCCGGGACCTCATGCAGTCAAGTCCAACAACTGAACCGCTAGACCACAGAGGAGATCAATAATAAAGGAAAACGAAAAAATAAAAAAGGAGGGAATAAATAAAGTATTGTTTTTCCCCTTTTCCTCGAAATTTTCTACGTCTATCGCTTTTATGCTAGGTTTAAAGGATAAAAAGATTTCACTCCAATATCTGTATGCGCTATGTAGAATAGACCATCTGTGTGTCTACGGGTTAGCGTGAGTTTAAGGAGTCATCGCCAGCATGACCAAGCTGGTATAAAGCTGTAGCAGGTTGCCAGGTTCTACACCTTTCTCTTCCTGGCTCCACAATGACAGTGTCATATTTCGGTCTGGAAGGTAGAATAGCCAGACTAACATAGACCTAACATTCGCCCACAAGACGACGCACCTGTAACATCTATGATGTCAATCTCTTAGCATGCCGTGGGCTTGTTCGCTGTGTTAAGCCATAAAACAGGAGTCAGTACACTTGTATATGAGGCTTCTAACATTTTAGCCAACAAAATATCAAAACACTTCAATTTTTTTTTAGCATGTACCCCATTACCTTGCGAATAACTAATTTATATTTCTTTTTATTTCAGATCTTACATCTGTGACCAACCAAGTAAGTATCCTTTATATCCAGAAAATAAATAGGTAAAAATAATGCTGCATGTGGTATCATAGGGTCCACTGTCAGGATAATTATTATAAAAAAAGTATCTTTAGGCCCACACCAACAAATCCCAAGAGGTACAACCAAGGCACCTTCGACTAGCTGAAGACACTAAGTCTCACAATATAAGTGGCAAATCTATCGCCAATCGGGCACACATCCAATCCGGGGATTGATAAAACAATTTTTCTTTTAGTTGCCCGACCTGGAATCGAACCTGGGACATCGCGAAGTCAAGTCCAAATACCGGACTGTTAAATAAATGCTTAATAATATTTGCAATAAAATAATATAATAATAATGTAATTATATATTCACGATATACTTTTGCTCACTGTTTCAAAGCTTTGTACACAGATTTACAGCCGACAGTAAATCTTAAAAACTTTAGTGTTACCTTTGAAATACCGATACCGACATCATACTGAAATGTGGTCCAAACACGTATATTAACATCTTACCATCAGATCATTGCAAGCATTTCGTTTGACAGCAGAAATATGGTGCACTATGGGCAGTGACAGCTATTCGTCAGTTGCCTAGCTCGCAAATCTTTCAACTTGAACATAAATGGCTTTTTTCCGGGTCTAGGTGTTTATTAAATTTATATTTACTAGTGTCTGTTTTAGTATCGTTGTCTAGCACGTAACACAAGCATTTTCTTACTTTGAAGTTAGATTTCATGTAATTTATCAAAAAAAAGTAATAAAATAAGAACTACGTGAACAAACGCGAGTGCAATGAGCAATTCCAGTACCGTGATTGGCTGAATTTACCCGGAAGTAGATGGGATATAACTCTTGATATTTTCCTTTACCTGTACTTGACTGACATATTGTTAAAATAAAAGGCTTAAGTTACACAATAGGACATTATCCTTTTTAAGCAATATCGGAAATAATATGTGTCAAACCATTATTAACGAAAGGCAGGTTTACAGCCGTCTACAACGTCTTTTAAAGGCGTCCTACACACGCCTTAAAACAATATCGAAAGGCCTGCTTACAACCGTCTAGAACGCCTTTAATAAAACATTTGATAACAAGATAAAAAACTAAGAATACAGTGCCAGTACATTTTGTTAAGGAGCATCCTATCTCGTAGCCCATCGAGTTGGTGTTAATTATGTGTTTAGAATAGGTGACAATAGGGTCCCGTTGGGAGGGAGGACTTGGGTCGCGGGCAGGACCTGCCTATCTAATCAGACCTCGCCTCGTCGGTGGGCGGCGATCGGGATAACGCCACCGCCGCGCCCACACGCCAATTATGTAGGAAGAAGTTACGATATCACGATACCTAACAATTCAGCGAACTTACTAACAGATGTTCGTAAGTTCAATAAATACTAATGGTATCCTTATTTATATTGAGCTCGGAAATCTGTTTGTACGTTATCGTAAAATGTGAAAGTTTGTATTTTTGTTTGTTTGTTTTTTACTCTTTCACACAAAACCTGTGGAACCGATTTTAATGAAATTTGGCACACACATAGAAGGTAACTTGGATTAACATTTAGAATAAATTTTATTTCAACAAAATGTTCCTAAGGGACCATTAACCACGCAGGCAACAGATATATTATATGATATTAGTTTTAAAAAATATTGCCAAGAATGGTGTACAGGACGAACTTAAAAAGAGGGTTTTTAAAAATTAGTCTGATTGTTCACTTTTCACGCAAAAACTAATAAAAAAATTTTACCAAATTTTGTACAGTTGTAGCTTATAGCCTGGGGTCAGGCTTTAGAATAAATATCTTTAAACACAAAGTCACTACAAAATTTACAAATCTTGCGAAATCGTGACTTTTTTTTACATACGTACATTTACTTTTACAAATATTTATTTCGCTTGAAAGTCGCAATACGCTTAAACAATTCGAAGAATTTTAGAAACTTCTTTTTTTGTGTGGGAAAACTATTGCAAGTCAATTTGAAAATTTAAGGTCATTGACGTCCGAATTCATAGTCAAGATGGGATAATGTCTGTGGACTAAGATAGTGACTGCTAATATAAATACGGATAAATCTTTAAAGCAATTAAAATCTCTAAAACTTAGAGCACAATTATAATGAAGCTACTTCAAAGATATAGTTGATAATTTGTACGTAACTTTTTCAACCATAACGTGAAAACTAAAGTTTTTCAAAAAAAAAACTTGATTTTCGAATGCCACAAAAACACGATTAAGCTCCTTAGTTCTATAAAATAACTGTAAGTATGATTGTGTGATGATTTATTTGGCAAAAACATACAAAACTATAATTAAAAATTAAATTTTGTGTGTAAACTAGTTCAAAATATCTTATTTTCATGAAGTCTAAGTGTTTCTGAACGTATGAATATGAATTTAATAGTATGTATTAATATCTTAATTGCTTTTCTGACCGATTTAAAACTCCGAAACTATCCAACTTTAATTGCTTATGATCTCGAAATAATAAGGCTAATTTAGTAATAGCCACAGACTATTATTTTATTCAGAGCTTTTTAAATCTTTAAAGTTTTTTTTGAAGAGGAGACGAGAAATCCGTTCACGTGATAAAAGTAATCTCTTTCGCCCAAGAACATCTGTACATCAGTTTTATAAACGAAACCGCACAGTATATGGACGTCCAGTCCCAAAAAAAAAATCAATTAATATCTAATCTATAATGACGCATGCCAAGCCGAACTGGCAATATTCGGCTATTAAGTAAAAGATCATAGTCAGCAATCAACAAAAACCCCTGACAAAATCGATCTTTAACGTAGTTAAGGACCAGCATTCAGTCCATCCGTATAGAAGTTACTATTCCATAGATAAACATACGCAGACACGTCAAACTTACAAAAATCCTAAATATAAAAATTTTAATTTCAAAAATTTTCGGCAACCTATCCGCAAGACTCATCTCGATCGCGTCAGTATTGGTAATCGGTTCATTTGTAAAGAAGCATGATGACACACACGCAAACATACACACAAATAAACAAACACACACGCACATATACACAAAAACACACATTCATCTTTTAAAGTTCAATTTTTTTCTAGTGTTAAAAAGAAGAAACCCCAAGAAAAAAGGTTGCAAATTTAGATGAAAATCGCAGAGTTAAAATGAAATACATCATGTGTTTTCAATATGCTCATGCATAATAGGTCGATGGCACGTATGATAATTGACTTGTTTAGCACTCTCGGTTCATCGATACGACGGTTCAACACTCCAGTGCAGTGGTTCCCAAAGTTGTTTGGGCTACGACCCAAGATAGGTCAAAAAAGTTCCCAAACTCGGGACCCACCTCTAGGACATTTAACTGTTACCAATATTAATATAAATAAATAAAAAATATTCCTGGACAAGTTATACGAATTGAATCTAACTCCAAAGTGAGCAAATTATATGCTTGTGTTATGGTTGTTAGTTAACGATACTAATACATAGAAATACTTAAATAGGTACCAGAATATAATTAATAAACATCCAGACTCGGAAATGCAGACATCCAAATCTTCATCACACAAACGCCGTCGGGAATCGAACCCGAGCCTCGAAGTTGGTCAGTGTATTTAGGCGAGTACGCTAGCCACTTGACCAACCAATAAGAATAAGGTTTACCACATTTTTTATCATTTTAATAATTTATTTATTTATTATAACTACATTAAAATTAGAAGAATTTAATTGTCGGTTGGTGTACAATCGGTAGGGTGGTGTGTTATTCTACAGGCAGGGCCCACTCAATACTCTTTTGCGATATTTAATTGAATCAGGCTTTTTTTTGCGGAAATCCATTATAACAGATATAAAATAAGCCTTAGTTAGGCTTGTCACATTCTGTGTCATTTGGAGGATT
>NJDD01005595.1:46070-64468 GCA_002245505.1 Calephelis nemesis
TTTGCGATATTTAATTGAATCAGGCTTTTTTTGCGGAAATCCATTATAACAGATATAAAATAAGCCTTAGTTAGGTTTGTCACATTCTGTGTCATTTGGAGGATTATTAGCCACAACAGTTACACTGTTTTCGTCGAATTAGCATAATAAAGGCTTATTTTACATTCTTTTGCGACCAACCAGTGGGTCGACATCCACAGTTTGGGAAACCCTGGTCTAGTGTCGTAATTGCGAGCAGTTCGAGCAGGAACTGCCAACACGTTTACAACTAGGGACATGCCGACATGCCGCACGTATTCTTGCTCTATGATGGTTGTACAAGTCCTCTCAACGCGTTGGAGTTTCCATTTATTTAAACCCTGCCTGATGTATAAACTTGCTAGGGAGTGTCCATATTGACATTGTAAGTGCGAAAGTCTGTTACCTTTTTTCGGTTAAACTGTTCAACCAAATTTGATGAAATTTGATATAGTTAAAGACTCGCGTTTAAATAGAGGCTACATTTATTTAAAAAAAATCAATCACCAAAGGACTATAATGGGGGAAGAAAGTTTGTATGAAAGCCGAAGAAGTCGCGGGAAAACAGCTAATAGAAAACGGTCTGGAAACGTTAAATTTTTAAAATTAGACACCCATTTTTTGTTCTTTGTTAGATTTTATCGTGTATTCTAAAGACGTTCTTAAAATACACAGAAATTTAAACTCGAAAATTAAATTTAAATTCTTAAAATTAGACACCCATTTTTGTTCTTTGATAGTTTTCTTTGTGTATTCTAAAGACATTCTAAAACACACAAAAATTTAAACTCGAATCCAAATTATCTATATCTATAATGGTAAAGCTTTGTTTCTAAGACAAACATATTTCAGTATGTTTGAAATTGTATTTATGTTACTTCGTTATACTCACTGGTATATAATATGGAATATAAAATATTGATGGGATCATAAAACATTGTTTGCTTACGTATTTTATGATTAAAATATGCAAACTCTTAGGAGAAACGACAATAACGGATACGTAACCTTTAACCTGGCACGATGAAGTATGCAATGAGTAAGCGATAGCTTGGTGAGAGAATCTAAGGTTGCCTATAAACACGGTAGGTGCTCTACTTCGAATCTTAGTAATTCTCTACAATTTTACGTATAATTTACCAAAAATTCACGAACCTCCGTTTTGGTCCAGACCCCTTTGCAGAATAGACTTCNTTTTTAATTTTTTATACGGGATACTCACAATCTTCTTTTATTTTATTTTATTTGTCGTCTATGCAACTAGGCCGAAATATCGACCGAAATATCGGCCGAAAGATCGTGAGTATCCCGTTTAAATAATTAAAAAAGTTAATAATACGCGACGATTTAAGTTTAAAATCTTATGAGACTTCCTGCTTTCGTGGCAGGCAGCTCGTAAAACGCGAGCATAGGATTACCGTCACCAGGACCGTGACATCTGACTAGGTGAACCGCCGAAATGTATGTTAGCACATAACTTTTGAACGACAATTAGACGAATTTTGGTTTCGAATTATTTGCGGAAGTCTAGAAAAGTTAAAAAATGGGAAAAACTACGAGGAAACTAGGAAAAACAACAATTTATTTTTTCCCATACAAACTGAGCCGGTGGATCGAAGTTCGTCGGGACAGCTAGTTCATAATGTTTTTACTTGAAATAATGTAAAACTTATTAGTGACAAGAGAACTAACTTTATAACCGCTATAATGCTTTTCTTTTCAATTTAGTAAAAATAATACCTATTTACTTACCTATCTTCACGCCAAGTCCCTGACGGGATATGTAGAGTATCAAACTTACATACATACATATTTTCATGCCAAATCCCTTACGGGGATGATTTTATATTGGTGCAGATGCCTAAAACGGGTATCAAACTTGCAGAAAAAAACTTATCTTTTAAGAAAAATCTTTACAAGATGGCACAATACAGAAGATCAGTGTGAATTAAAGCCTGGTTAGAAATAAAAAAAAACTTATTCACGATCGTCTATAATATCGATGTTGCTGATCAGAAAATTTTCTCGTAATCACACCAACGCGAATTAGTTATTACATACCTTGAATCCCTGTCCGGAGGAAAAGATGGTTCCAGTCTATGGTGTAATCATACCACTTATTTCGTTATATATTCCACTGTAACCGGTGTTTGCAGCATAATTAATAAAGGTTCACACAAAATAACATAACAGAAATCACATCTCTCTTCTTTTTAACTTGTTGAGAAACAAAAACTTTGCCTCTGTGGTCTGACTGACGGCGTCTGACTCGACTTTTTAAGGTTCCGGGTTCGATCCTCAGGTCGCACAACAAAAAAAATTAGAAAATGTACATTTTCAATTTTCTGATAAAATTAAAGGCTTGTCATCACATTGCGAGACTTAGTGTCTTCGGCTGATTATGGGTACCCTGGTTGTGCCTCTTCCGCCGTCTTTGGGGATATGAGCGTGAAGATACTTCTGTTTTTATATCATTCTCCAAAACTACATATCGGTCGCATTTCACTTATTTTACTTTAATAAGCTGATCGCGAAAAATTATATTTCCAAATATCACAAAATGTTTTTTTTTTGTAAAGTAAATATATATCTGAGGATAGCTTGTTTACAATGACAACGTATAAAATATATATACATATACTTACTTCAAAATGCAAATTCTTGAAACCACAGACTTAATTAGATTGGTAATAATTCGCGTATAATCATAACATAATTTTCTGTGTGGCCAGGTATTTCTTAAATACACGAAATGAGATAATAAAGATTGTCGGAAAAAAATTACCCTTTATATACCACAGGATAGTGCAAGAATAATGACAGCGGGGCGGGTTGGAGTTATTACAGTAATGTAAGGTTCTTTGTTCGCGAACGTTACAAGGTTCTAGTGCCGGTGAATAGAAAAAGTAAGAAAAATAACTCGCTTGCCACAAACTCTATTAGATTTCCAACTTACTTTTTGCCGAGTTTGTCTCCGCCTAACTTGATCACAATGCGCACGTGAGAAAATTGTTATTCGTATTTTGTAATAGCTGGACTTGGCATTCATTGTATACTATCTAGCAATTTACTCAAGTTTTTTATTTTTCACATTTCAAAAGATTAATGTTAATGTACCGGTTTTCACAAAACATAGTTTAGATTTGAAGTCTGCCAACAAACGTCAACCATTGAAAGCCAGAGCCTTAACCATAAGTTGGTATAGATTACGTTCGGTAAGTTACGTGTCGAAATCTATGACATTTTTGGTCTAAAAATGTGTTTCTCTTAGTTCACAATAGAGGCACTGTTCAAAGTTTTCATACAAATAATTTAGAGACGGTAGCGAGTATAGTAAACTTGATGCGTCGTAAACTCATGGTAAGAGCCTAGATCTAAAATGTTCTGGTATTTTGTGGTGTTTAAAATGTTCTAGTAGGCAATCACAATTCTTATTTAAGGCACAGAAATCACTTTTTGTGGCTTCCCGCTTTTATGGTGCGCGAACAAATAATTTCCATATGCGTATTGATTTCGTTGGACCCAGTATGCAGTCCCAATTATTTATTGAATATATTTAAGGCGCAGAATCATCTTTACAAATGCATAAAAAGATTAAACGTAATTGTTTACTTCGTTCTGCAAATATACGTTCATTGTAAGAAATCTTAATTATTTTCCTCTAAGATAAACAGCGATACAGAAAGGAAGAGTACACACGATGTCGTGTTGAAGTCTCGATGGTGAAAGCAGGTGACATATTTCGAAAGGGAATTTCAAATCTACGAACGAACTATTACATAGTAGAACTTACCCATCCTCTTTTGAACCGTGCAGCTCCTCGGAACGGGTGAGGCCACTTTCCATATACCGTAGGGGACGACTTTTTCAATATCATGCATATTGAAAAGGGTTCTTGTTAAGTGTTTCCAGGAAATACTTTCCTCAACGTGATTATAATTTACAATGCGGTAGGGTTGACTAAACTTGTTCGCATTTGCCCCGAAGCGTGATCGGATTTCCCCTCCGCGATATTGGCTCTTTATTTTGAGGGGCTATGGGCAAATATAACGGTTAGCTACGGGAATTTGCATGAGATCGGTGTAGGGGAAGTTATTAAAATACATTTAAGATCGCAGCGTATTCAGGGAACGCGATAAAGGATAGACATTGCGAAGTCGTGAGTTGGCTTCAAGCTTTATAGCGTTCGAGTTTCGATTGGACCCCGTGAACGAATGGGAGTCTAACGTAAACAAAGAACGATTTGCGGCGTAACGGGCCGATATCTCGTTAGGGCGTATTATGTTGTCTCGAATTTCAAATCGACACCTGCTCGACAGTAATTGGCTAACATGGTACAATCAATCATCCAGGTGCTGACAGATAGAGGTATTTTGTAGAAATCTCGTAGAAAGGAACGAACATCTAGTGATTTGTTTGTATGAGGTTATACAAAATCTACTTTACAGAATATTGTCGGTACGCACTTTGATTCATTTGCGATCCCGGATAGAAAAGGCAGCTTTTGAAAGGCGAGCATAGGCTTACCGTTACTAACACCGTGACGTCCTACTAGGTGGTTGAGTTTCACAACAACTCGCCTGGATTGGTACAACCGCCTTACCCATTCCTGCCGCCGTAACGTAAGTGCTTGCCATTGACGTGTTCCGGTTCGAAGGGTAAGGTAGCCTAAAAACTTATTTTTGCTCTAGGTCTAACATCCCGGCCTCAAATTGGCAACGCACCATTACTACCATTGGTGCCTCTAGGCGGCGTGAATTAAATTAACATCAGGAAATCCGTCGACTTGTTTGCCTTCCAATATAATAAAAAAAATTAGAAAAATCGAGAGTAAAGTTTTTTTAATGTTACGTCATTCTAGTAGTCTTCATAACGCTAAGAGTTTCTTATAATTTAACCGAGTTTCATTGTTTTAAGTTAAAAAAAAAGGCACACTAGAAAAACCATCGTCCTTGCTTGATATTAATCGCAGAAATGGTTTGCTCAGTGATATATTCTTTGTTGTAGATTACTTTATTTGAATCAATATAAGTGGGATTAATAATATCATCCACAATTAGACAAAGCGTCTGCCACCAGACTGTTGCAATGAAAGACTGATCATCAGGCTCGAAGTCTGGTCAAAATAAGATAAATCTACTTCCAGGGCAAATTGTGGGCGATCTCGTAAAAACCATAAGCACACAACATTCAAATATAAACCAGCTCGACTTTTAAAGAGAAAACAAGATAGAAAGTAGCACCTACAAGTGGGAAAATTGTTAAAACACTAACACCGGTGGAATTGCGTGTCAACTCGAAACTGAACATTATGATTCCACGTACGACCACGTTAAACCACTTATTCAGTTCGTGGTGACCGTTATGTGGCGCACGAGCGTCGCTTGCATCAATGGCATATTTTTCCTGAGCGAAACTTTATGCACATTTGCCATTCAGCGTTAACCCGGTCAGAAAAGCCATTGTTTGTATGTGAACTTTGTAAAATCCTATTTTATAATAGTGCACCTTTTGTGGTTCATTTTTATAAAAGTTACAAATTACATATTAAGCGTTACCTGCGACTTTGCTTGTATTTTTAAGCACAGAAAACTTTGCGTAATCATAATAAAAAGCAAAGAATAAAGAGAGGAAAGTACAGAAGTAGATATCCTTTTTATATCTGTAACTAACTGCTCCAGCGAATTTCGTTCCAACCGTTCAGCTTGTAAGGGAATACTAAAAATGTCGTTTTCCCTACTCTCTTCACAGTCGAACAGGATAAGAAATATCCTATGTCCGACTCCTGTGCTAAGCTACTTCCCTATCCATTTTTAGCCAAATCGGTTCAGCCAGCTTGAGTTATAAATAGTGTGACTACCATGACTTTTTTTATAGATATTTCATTTCGTTGCAATCAATTAACTTTCCAAAACACCCGAAAACTACTGGAATAATTATAATGGTTTTTCATTATTAGATGTTAGTTACACTCAAAGTTTAAACTGTATTTCATCAATAAGACATGTGCGATTGAAGTTTAGCAAAGCAACCGAAATCGTGAACGTACCTACTTTAATTTCCAACATAATTAATTTACCACATTAAGTCCTCAATATGATAAATGCGAAAGTGTATTTTTTTATTTCATGTTACAAAAGAGCTATTAAAAGGTTTCATTTCGGTTTGTGTACCTATGTGCACCTATATGTTGTGTAATTATCCCAATATAGGCCAGCTTTATCCTAATATTTAAACAGATTCCCTCGTCAGAGCTACATAACTTGTAAATGGACAACGTCTGGTATCTTATTAACATTATAAATGCAAATAGTTTGTCTATTTGTTTGTTACTCCTTCACACAAAAACTGCTAAACAGATATTCATGAAATTTGGTACACATAGAGGGCAACTTGGATTAACACATGGTAGTTTTTATCCCGAAACAATGCCCCTGTAGGACTACGCGGGCAACGCCGCGGGCAACAGCTAGTACAGAAATATTTAAATTAAAACTACAGTTACATTCATCAATCAAATGGGTCATATACGCAACAAAAAACGATTTCACTAAATGGTTCTAAGTGGGTACAAAGCTTGAAAGTCTAACATGTACGCTTAACTATTATTACGATTTTAATGAAACCAATTTCAAACTATCATCACGTGTAATTAAGAGCGGACATTTATGCAACGGATGGCGATTAACGATTATAATATGCATAGAAACTGTTGGCATTTGAAGTTATTTGGGGGCGTGTTAAACAATTGTAATAGTAGAAGATCCGAACCTACATCGACTTACACTGAGCTGATAAATAAACAAAACATATTTTATAGTCAAGTAAGAATATTAGCGATCTAATTACAAGTGGGTTGCCTAAACAAATCCTGGACCGAACATTTTTAATTATTTTAAAAAAAATGTTTTTTATGTTTCCAATATTTTTTTTCGCGCAACTCTATATTTCAACACAAATTATTTGTTAAAATTGTAATAAAACTGAACATATGGTGTTACATTTTATTCTATTACCCGATTCCGTGAAAGTAACTAGCATCGACAATTATCTGTATATACCTGGCAATCCAGATATGTAACAGGCAACCCAACTTCTGCAACTTCGTCTTATACCCACTTCAAGTTGGAATAAAACCGTAATATTGCACCAATTAATGAACAAAAAACATTTTAAAAGTTAAAAAATAAAAATGTCTAGAATTTTTAGGCAACCCGTTTTTAATATATTTTCTAATATACTACATGTGCTATAAAATCGGTTTCATCCTATTACCAGCTCGGTGTAAGTCGACCTAACTTCGGATCTTAGACTATAAGTTAAGATGCGTGTTACAGCCCTATAACACATTTGACCTGCGGGCACTTACATCAATAAGCCATTTGAGTCCATTAATTGGATATGTGTCCAATAATGAAACCTACGCTTTCCTTACTGTAAGATCGGATTCATGGAAAGATCGGATTCATGGAAGAAGTACGAAATAAGGCGTTAAGTGCATTTGGCACGGAAACATATACACGTCAAGTTGAAGCGGTCTGTGTGGGTTTGTGGGTTGATTGAATTAATTAAACGGTTGGAGATAGTATAGACGTATTCCATAAAAAACCGGAACGTTGATATGATCAAAACGTTTTCATTCACCGTTCCGAATGATCAAAAAGTTTCCATTAATTTATTTTTAAGTTTTTTGAGGTTAACAACAAGAAGAATCTAGAGAGTTAAAAATAATTGCATTATTAAAAGCTTGACATCTTTTGTTGCAATAATATACTTAGTAACACATATGGAGCTGGTCAAACACTTTATGTGATTTCGTCTATTCTAAATAAAGCTATTTTAATTTTGGCATTTTTCTCGTACTTTAAGTTATATATATATAACAGTTTTTCTTTTAGTATAAAAGAAAGATGCTTCCTCTGTCCATTTGTATGCTTAATTTTAAAAACCTACGCAACAGATTTTGATGCGGTTTTTTTAATAGATGAAGTGATTGAAGAGGAAGGTTTACATGTATATTTCATAACCGTGCGAAGCCGGGACGGGCCGCTAGTATAAATATAAAGTATCACGTTACAAATATCAAGCATTTTTTTTATTTGATAGTAATTTAATTTTAATCAAAAGCAGTTAAAAAGGCATAAAAAAGAAATTAAAATACTTCCTAATTTTTTAAGAACAAATATCAGGCGCATAAAAAATCAAGTTCCGAAATCGATACTACACATTGACATAATGTCACTAATGAGGACGGAATGTACATGTGTGCTCATTATAATGTAAGAAAGTAGCATCCGCGAGGTCAGCGTCTACGGGGTTGACAAACCTGTCTCGACTATCTGACCGAATAGCGCCAGTTCTTTCAAAGTCATCCAACTGCAAACTTTGATGAGCGTTAAGTTAAAATTTTATGCGGTGGCAATCTTTTTGTGCAATTTAGCAACTATGCGTAAAAGGTTCACTATACTTTGTATTTCAATATAAAATTTCCACTGTAAGACTGCAGTTTTAGGAATAGCGGCAGCGGAAGCGTAGCGAGTGCACTAAGCGTTTTTCTTTAAATTTTATTTGTTGCTGAGCTTGCGGTTTTTACAACTTTATCCGACTTTGTGATCGAGCAGAGTGCTTAGCCGGAGACATCATCATCATAGATGGATGGGACTATTTCCTACAATGACAGAAACAAAGGCTGTCTTCCGGGAGACCAAACCTCGACTTGGTGCTGCGGTCTAGTAATTGGGTGGGCTAATTGGAGGAGTAGTGGGTAGCCGCCCGGCTATAGTCAAGAGTTTATTTTGTCGTTGCCTGTTTCGGCGACGGCGCAGTGTGGTCTTGTGACTATGTATTGGGATTGGGATGCTCGCTTTGGCCGCTGTTATGGGATTGTCGGTATAATTCGTGCCATTGGTCGATTTCGTGATGTATTTATTTGAGAATTTGGTGTCATATCACAAATATAAGCTTTCTTGAAATTAAGAAACCTGCATGTCCTTAACACTTAGCTTTACTGTAATTGCAGCTTAAATTCGAATTTCATCACTAAAAATTGATGGACAGGTTTTTTTATTTTGATATCATAATCACCCTAGCCTCGAGGTAACAAACTCCACAATTGTTGGGAGATGGTTATCAATATTTAAACTTCAACGCACTTTTGGTCAAGCAACTGGTCGAAATCTAGATTACTAACACAATCCAGGAAACTTATTAGGTACATACGTTCGGAAAAAATCCGTAAGAAAAAACGAAATGGAAATTCGAACGCAGTAAATTTATACTGATCTATTGAATTATCATTGACCTTAATGTTCCATATATAATGTTCCATACGGAATTTTTGTGTATTTGCTACGGTCACGATTTTTAGCAACGGAATTCCACAACGGGTCCTTAACATATTAGGGAGAATTTTAATAAAAAACAATTAAAAATGTATACCTATCTCTTTACAACTAAATAATGTAAATCAAAAATGTTTTAGCAATTCCTCAGGTTATTAACACATAAATAGATTTTCGTAAATACACAATTTAATTGGCAACATTTTCTAGAATCGATTAAGAAACTGTTCTCTATGACCAGTTTATCAATTGCGAACACAGTTCAAGAGGTTAAAACATTTACCGGTGAAAGGTTTGTCTAGAAAACGTATAATTTACAGCAGACGTAAAATTAAGATAAATTTCATAATCAAACAGCATAAATATTTGAGTCGTGAACCAAAAGACAATGCCCGTTTATTACTTATTACACGACACGTTTCGTTTCAGTAATGTTTAAAATTTTATAGCTGGAGCCTCGACTATGACACTAAAAGCAAATGAATTGCAAAAGCAACGGGAACGATATCTCAAGATGCAAATTGCCATCAAATGTTTTCGTAGAAGGGGACACCACCAGCGAAATTTCGGTTTTATTGATATGTGTTCGCGTGTTGTTTCAGCACACCTAATAGAGCGGCCGTCATGCCATCCGTACATTTTAACGAGCGCGATTCGCAGCACCGATAGCGACAGCCTAATGAAAACCCTCTGAATAATGCATTAAAAGCAGCGTTAAATCGTGAGCACTTACAATCGACGTAACGACTAGAAAATACTAGATGCAAATTAAAGTCAACAGTGGCGTCGATAAGCTTCCGGAGGCAATTCGAGAAATGCAACCAAACATTCGCATGACTTAAATATTGTTAATCGTTTATCCATAGAGCCTTCAAGCGGAACACTGACAACATTTATCATAGATACTGTATAAATTATTCACTTACTGCAATGGGATCGTAGGGTCAGCGTTTGCTATCCCTCGAGGGTACGGACAAGTATTTCTTGGTCATGCGATAAGGTTTTTGAAAAATAGGACGGATGGATATAGTGTCACATTAAAGACACTGTCTCGGCTGCTGGAGATGCGGGATGGCGCATCGTGCTTGCGCTCACGCCGCGACCCAGGCTCACCTTCCTATTGAAATGTCAGAGCTTGGTCCGATGACGAGACAATCGTAAAATACAATGTTAAGGTCACATCATGACTTCAATAAACAATCCCTAACATAGGAAACGTGATGTCGTCGCCGTGGTCCCAACGGAACCTTCTGAAAGTGTGCCAAGCTTGTACCAGTCGTAGAAACTACGTGTTAGCAGATTTTATTGAATGTCACGGGCAACATATATCTACCCGTGTAATTCATAGCAAAATTTAATGTCACGACTTTGTGATACAAGCGCACAACTTTACGAATTTACAGAGCAAACGCTAGCAGATCTCTTTTCCCGGGTTGAGAAATTTAAACGCCAATTGAAGTATTTTTACTTTTAACATTTATACAGTTCGAAAAAGAAATAGAACGATACATGTGAACTGAAACTTAACTGAAGTAAAATGAAACTGAAATACTAAGCACTAGTTAACTCAATTACTTATTTATCGTAAAAACAAAACTTGATACGAATTTATTTTTCAAACAATCAGATGATAAAAACTATTGTATATTGAAATAGTACGAATAAATAAAAAAAACGGAATAAATAACAAAATGTTTTAAAGGATTTGATTGTTCCGACATTTTACATGGGCGTAGTTGATTTCCAAATAACAATTTTGGAGTCTCTCATACAACTAAATTAATGAACTTTTTGAATTGTTTATTCACTGAAGAGTTTGAATTTCTACACGCAAATAAACAAAGCATGGTTATTTGGTTAAAAGTTTGTTTACCTCTTATATAAAAAAATGGAAAGCTGCTTAATTTTAGCAATTCATATGCAAGAGCCTGAGAAGTGAAAATGTTCTTTTCCAATAGATATCCTAGAATATTTTACCATGACAATTTGTATGTCATCAGGACACAGATCGAACCATCGAGCTCCAACATAGCGGGATTTTACTTTCTTGTAGTGGCCTCAACAAACTAGTTGGAGAAAGTAGGATCACTATCGTTCTAGTATTTATTATTGTATAATACTAAATACTAATAAATGGCTGGTTAAATGGGTATCATTACGTCATACCTTTTTATCCGATTTAAACATATCACTTTTTATAACAGGGATAGAGCAAGCGGATTTCCTGATGAACACATTTCCTTTCATGTTGACATCTATCTATATATAAAACAAAGTAACTGTGTTTGTCATTAACGATATATATAAGTACAAAGCGTTCTTTTAACATGTTATTTTAAATCGGTACAATTTTTCTTTCAGTCAGTGTATGTTCATTACAGCGTGACGATTAGACTACTGGACCGCTTTTAATTCATCATCATCATCAGCCGGAGGACGTCCACAGCTGGACATAGGCCTCCCCCAAAGAGCGACATAAGTCACGGTCACGGCTTTTAATTGAAATTATGTAAATTTTAACTTTATTTTAACCCCCGACGAAAAAGAGGGGTGTTATAAGTTTCATGTGCCTATCTCTATGTCTGCCTGTGGCATTATAAGTTTTGAACGGATGGACCGATTTCGATGCGATTTTTTTTTAAGTAGATGTGGTTTAGATGCTTCCGAAAGATTTAAGTTTAATCAGGAGTTTTTGAATAAACTTATAGTTTTACAAACAAACGTTTAGCAAGTGGTATCTTCAAGAAACCACATAAATGGAGATAAAACCGAGGGCGTAGGTTAGTTATTTATGGGATTTCAACAGCCATTGGAAATTCCTTTGAACTGAAACGAATTCGCACCCACAAACGTCCAATTAGGCCGACAGTATCGTGCGTATCCACTAGCCCACAAGTGTAGAAAATAAGCACTTACTCATAAATATTAATGGCGAGTACAATACCGCTTTTGTATACATTCTACATTCACACAGAATTATAAAGGCACCGTAGGATCGCGGACAAGAACTGAAACGGCTCACATTAGAGTATAAAAGATCCTCTCAAGAGTTTCACTTGGAAACCGACACGGCCATTTTACCAATAGGGATGACACAGAAAACATTGCATATGTAAGCAGGTGGTTAGATGCACGTCAATGCTATAACTTTGAGATGACTAACATCATATAGATCAATGTTATGTATCCATATATATTTGGATTTTAATCGCGGAAGATTTTGATATCACTTGGGATAAGTATTCTTCATGATGTCCTATGTTCATGTCATCTGTGTAGAATAATAAACTTACTTTGGCTCGAGGCCTAACATCCCGGCCTCAGGTTGGCACCGCACCAATACCACCTTGTCTTTAGGCGTTGTCAATTTCTTACCATCAGGAAATCCATCTGATTGATTGCCTTCCAATAATATAAGAAAATAGTTCAAAAACAGCATCCCAGGAGTTATTTTATTACATGCAACAAATTTATGTTTTGCGGTTTTCTGAACAGCATGACGGAAACGGTGGTGACGCGCCATAGATGTGGTCAGAGACATTTCCCGTTGTGGTGAGGCTTGAGCGATGCATGCTTCGTATTGGCGGTACAGTAACCCTTAGCATGAACATCTTTCGTTTTCGAATTGGATTTTGAATAGATCTCGACAGAAAACCACTGCTTCGAATTAGATCATTAATCTTAGAGAAGTGAAATTAGTAATTTTTAGTGAAGAATTGTCCCCTTCCGAAAACTTGATACTTTTAAAAGAGCCAGAGTGTCATTAAAAAAAGTAGATATATTGGCAAATAGCAGGACCTTGTAACATAAATAAACACCTTCAAGCCAAGTCCCTTGCGTTGTATGCAGATGGTATCATGTGCCAAGTGCCTTACTTCTAGTAGGCCGGCCTAGCTTCCTGGTATTTGCCATACATATACGACGATCCGAAGATACACATTCGCATTGCATATCTGTTTTGTTAATATTTCATCTGCCATTCTTGCTACATGACCAAACCGATCTCTCTCTGAGAGGAGAAGAGAGAGATCTCTCTCTCTCTCTCTCCCTTACTCAATTAAAAAAGCTCAAACTCAGTACGCAGTAACTTGTTAATAATTTTCCTATTTATCTAGGGTAGCAAATCCAATTACCATATTGATGACAACTCGAAAGAAATATGCTCATGTACTGTTAACCTGTATGAAAGCGGTCTTTGACTATCGATGGGATTTTTAATTAAAAAACAACCACATTTAAATACCGATAGCTTCCACCGGCGGAGGCCGTAACGTGTTCAAATAACTAGATGATTGTGTCCAAAGAGTATATAAATACTACGTAATAAGAGGCGGGACTTCCATAGATACATAGCAAACCCAAATTTGTATAAAGTTTACTTGAAAAATTATAACCCGTACAATTTGAAAGTAAGTCTAAAGGCATTCAGATTCTATGGCCACTAGTGCCATATGATATGGGCGAATAAAAATCATAGCAAACTTATTTTTCTTATTTTTTTATATGAAAGTTGCGCCAAACTGATTGTGTCGTTCCATTCGTTCTTTTTTCGAATCACTTTACTTCACAAAAGATCCAAACTTACATGTCTTATTAGATTGGCGAAAAAACATTACAAAAAGTCCAATTATTTTTTAGGTCCGTGTTTAATTCGATAGCAGGATTCCTGAGCTAAATTTCACGGTCGCAATGAAAGCTAGCAGTACTCAGTGTTCTTTTATCATTTTGGTTTCCTTTTTTACAATTACCGCCTTTTCATGACAAACTTTTTCAAGCCGCTGAAAATACGTTCTGCGTTTGAGGTAAAACATAAAGTGAAATTTAATAAGATAAAAATGTATTTCAACCTATTGATACCGAAGTTTCTTTCATAAATACACGGTATATTAAAGTATACATTTTTCAATCACTTTTACATTGTTATAAAACATGACATCTACGAGTAGGTCTGAAAGCTTTTTATCGAAGCCTATTTAATCGAATCGCCTCTGTGGTCTAGTGCGGTGTTGGATTTGACTTCATGAGGTCTGAATTCGATTAACGGGTCGGGAAACAAAAAAAGAAAATTTGTTTTTTCAATTTTCCAATAAAGCAATGCTGCAAGGGAATGCGTACATGCCCGGTTGGCAATAGGTTTGCGATCCATCATATTGTCAGTGCCTTGGTAGTGCGTCCGCCGGTTAGCCATTTTTTTAAATTTTTACCGACTTTTAAAAAGAAGGTTCCATATCCAAAGATTTTTTGTCATTTATAATCCGAATCAAACACTTTTTTTTTCTTGAATAAGCGTTCTTCCGAAGACCTATATCCACAAAGACTGATGAATTTGTTGATGAAAAATTAAAAGTACCTAATCACCTTTTAAATTTAAATCCCTTATTTTTTAACACTGAAATTACATAACAATGAAATTGAAGTAAGATTTCCTACTTTTAAATTAGTTTGTAGTAAAACAGCTTATTTTTTTTTATATGGCGGTAAGGATCCAACTTTAAATATAAATTTGATCAAAATCATTTAAATTTTTTAATCGGTTAAGAAGTTTTGCATATTAACAAACATTGAAATACCGACATGTCCAACAAAGTCAATTTACAATACCAAAAGTACATCTTGCAAGTCTGCTGTGTCAAGTATCTCCTTGTGTCAATATTTAAAGGTTATCGACCTGAAACTGTGAAATAGGTCGTAAAGCGACAATCGTCTGTGATATTTACCCCGCAAACGTTTGGCTACACGCGTTATTTCCTATTAGAAAATAATCCATTATCTAGATGTTTTGCGATAATAAGTCAAGGCAATGAAATAACATCAGATTACACGAAGATAAAACCATGAAGATAGAACCACGGACCATGTGCAAGCAAGCGTGTACCTGATTCCGCTGCCGTTATCTAATACGAATTTACAGCCGAGATTAAACTACTTTTAAACACAGCCAACATCGAAAGGGCCAATAGGAGGCGCCTTCAGTAATGGCTTCTTTACGTAATGTTGATAAAAACATTTCCTTGTTCTGCTCACGTGAGAATATTGCCCGGCATCTTGACATTGACGGATGGGGCGCGGGAGGCGTGAACGTTCCGTACCTCCGGAGTCTAGCATAATCTCTATCGACATCGAATAGTTATATCGAATTAGACTCTATAAAAAAGGAAAATCAGTGTAATGTACGCATATTACAAAATCGTACAAGAACTGTAACAGTTCATTGAAGATATTCCAAATTTAATTATTGAGTTAGTTCAATAGTATAGCTTTTTGAAAGTAACTATTTAAGATGCAAGATATTACACATATGTTCCATGTCGCTCAAACCCTCTGTCGGTTTGGAACATCTTATAGCTAAAATTTAGTTAAGTTTGTATTATTATCGGTCAAACTGGAACTCTTAGCCATATTTTATGTGTGGAGATATTTCCAATTATAGAAACTAGTTAGTGACAATCGATAATAATGAGGCAATCAAAACTTTTCACCCTTCACACATTTTAGAAGTTCATGATAATCGAGTAACGTCGACATTTCTTTTCGATATCGATAACAGTTCGTAGTAGAGGTATACATCAACTAGATGTAGATTAGACTAGACGCGACGTTGATACGTAGCAACAGCGAAGTACATCAAAGTAACACCTACTGTGTACCAAACTTGCAATTTGCGCGTCAAATGAAGTAAAGTGTTTACACTTCCAGTTATGCCAGCCTACAATGAGTTACTTTGTTGGGTGAACGAATTACGAATACTATGGGATTTCGTAACAAAGGTGGTGGTGTCTGGATTCAAGGAAATGTAGCCTTTTTTTCTAAATAAATAAAAGTATGATTATCATCTCCAAAAATAATATAGAATAGATGATTTGTGGCTTTTTTCTTGTTCACTAATAACTACGTACGATTAGAATAAAAAAGGCTGACCTACTGTAAATTTGATATAAAAGTATCTTCACACACATAACTCGGAGAGAAAGGCAGAGGCACAACCAGGGCACCCACAACTAGCCGTAGTCACTAAGTCCCACACTGTAGAAGGCAAGCCTCCAACCGGGCACATATCCAATCCCGAGCAACATTTTTTTATTACAAAATTGGAAAAACCAATTTCATTTTTGTTGCCCGACCCGGGGTTCAAACCCGGGACCTCATACAGTCAAGTCCAACAACTGAACCTCTAGACCACAGAGGCGATATCACAGATATCTTACGTTTATATGTATGATCAGGATATACTCCGACACTAATTAACAGATTTTATTCCAACTTGTATTTTACTACAAACAACACCTGAAGAAACGTTTAAATAATGTTTGATCAAAAAAAACCTCAGACTTTGAGACACTAACTCTATTAAAAAATACATTAACTTTACATTCATCGCTTGTATATATCAAAATCATCGCTCCAGCTACCGAATGACTCTGCGTTAAGGTTCAGTAGTTATGAGAACGATAACATACTTGCTATAATGAACACGTTTTTTACCAATTACGAACGAATTAAAGCGTGGGATTGTGATGCATCGTGTAATCATATAAGTATTACAGCGAGTGCCGCAACTTGATTAATGTAACTGATTAGAAAAATCATGTCAGAAACAAAGTGTGTATTCAAAGCATCTTAATTGGTATGGAATCTGTACTCCTCTCTTTCTTTAAATTAGATATAGCTTACTGATAAAGTTCTCTCTTTTAAATTACAACTTAAAAGATTTAGATGAAATTTATCAAACAGAAAATCTGGAATCGGACTATTTTTTTTCTAAATTTAGGGTGCTACTTTTTAATCGCTTAGGGCTATTAGGGGGGACGCCCTTGTGATATTTATAGTGTACAAGCTGCTCCGGCGAACTTCGTTCCACCCGTTCAGTTTGTATGGGAATCATTAAAATATTGTTTTCCCATTTTCCCTACAATTTTCCCAGTTTTTCTCTTGACAAGAACCTTGTCCTGGCAATAACTAACACAGTACAAAAAGAATTAGCCAACTCGGTCCAGTCATTCGGAAGTTATGAGCTTACCAAGACATTTAGCGATTCATTTTTATATTATAGAAGATAGGCGACGTTTGTCTCTTACCATCAGGTCGCCACAAGTTGGACGGTATCCTAGCCGCGAGACTATTATCTAAGCTATAGGATTGCGATGCACTTATAATATCTAAGTTGTTCATAAGCCATGGTTCATAGGCTTCAGGAGAGCTGTGGTTGTCGCTGTTTTATAAAAAAAAAGTAGACACATCCGAGGGAAGCTTATGGCGATTAATATGTAACCCTAAAGATAAACTGTCTGCTTATCTAAGTAGTACATTTTGACACATGTCACGTACGTCATACGTCAGAGTAGATACGAACTCTTGACGTAACAAATACGTGAGATGTATCAAAATGTGTAAGCGAACTTGAAAGCTTCCTGTACACGTGCTTTTTAGAAATACTGTCTCTATTTCCCAGCCAATCAACGTATTGTTTTTACACGGATAAAGATAAATTTAACAGATCTTATATATCAAAATCAATTGCTGTTCGTTGGTCTAGATAAAACTCGCGATAAGCTGGACCGATTTGGGTATTTTTGGTTTTGAATCCATTGTAGAAGTCCAGAAAAGAAAAGAGGATTACTAGGGAAAACGTCATTTTAAGTTTTCTCATACAAACAGTAAAAATCTATTGTGGAAGTCCAGAAAAGAAAAGAGGAAAACTAGGGAAAACGACATTTTAAGTTTTCTCATACAAACAGAAAAAAGTGAAGTTCGCTGGGACAGCTAGTAAACTACTAAATTCTATAACAGATATTATAGGTGTGGTATTCAGTATGTACTGGATTTTTGGAATATATAATATAACGAGTGCGAAGTGTAATCACAGATTCACTTATTCACTCTTTTTGAAAATAAAGGAAGATAAGCTTTGAAACATTAATTTACCATATAGTGTAACGTACAAACAGACAGACAGGTGGACTGATGACCTGGTCAAAGTCGCGGGGAGTCGCTAGATATAAGCGGGTGGTGACCGTGACTTGTGGCGTTCTTTGGGGGAGG
>NJDD01005595.1:64487-112425 GCA_002245505.1 Calephelis nemesis
GGACGTCCTCCGGCTTATGATGATGATCATAAACAGAGCATTGTAAAACTAAAAACTACGATTTCGAAAAATCTTAACGTCTCAACAACTTAACTTTTTCCCCTTTTTTTTCTTATTATCCTATTTTTCTCTTTTTTTTTCCTTCTTTTATAAAAAAAAATGTTCAAGTGCTAAAATAAAAATACCTTGAACTTAACAAAAATAAAAACTCACACTGATAACTTCAAGCGTAAATTATTATCTCTGTACATTAATAAAAGGTTGTCCTTTACATGACAGGGTTGATTAAAGGAGTGGTGAACTTCTAAATAGAGTGATCGTTTATCACTCTTATCTCTTTTATGGTCGAAGTGACATTTATGTTCATCTGCTATTCAGATGTCGTATAAAAAACCGCTAAGCACATACAGCTAAATGTAAATAAGACGATTCCTCTCAGTACTGTTATCCACCGCATACCAAATTACACTATAATGTCAACACACATTTGTCGCAGGCAAATTGCGATCTAATTTCTTTATTATTGTGAAATAACTGTGTATTATAGTGTACGATTGTGATACATTTGTGAATAGCTTTTAGCTATGTGTGTGTAAAAATCAGTAGTTGTCCTGTGTCCAGTAGTATGAGAATATTCTTTCGTTCCTGTTCTTGCGAAAGTCGCTACGTGTTTTAACTCCAAGTAAATTAATTTATGGGTTGATTAAAAAAAACAGTCTGTGTTTGACTTCGGGTATAAATGCGAGAGGCTGTCTGGTTCATCTGTCAAAGAAGAACTATTTTACGGCTAAACAGCTATACCGATTTTGATGAAATGTTACATTTATATAGAACCAAGGATCCTAGTTTTTATTTTCCAAACATAGCCTAATTTTTATTTGCAAAAATCAACTGCTAAGGGACTTTAATATGGAGATAAAATTTGTATGAAAATTGTTACTATGCTAAGCTGACTAAATCGCAGACAAACAGCTACAATCTTTATAATTTGTAGTCTATGTGTTATCCTGATATATAAACTACAATACTGCAAAGTTTCGTCTAATTCCGTTCCGCAGTTATAGTGTGGAAGAGTAACAAACATCCTCACAAACTTTCGCGTTAATAGTAATTTCGCATTTCGCATTTAATAGGATTATAGGTTACTGGTAAACAAGTGTTGCCTATTAATAATAAATCTTTTGTTGGAAGTAGCTAAGCACAATGACATAGAACTCACCTAATGGAAAGTGAGTTAGGGTCAAATGTGAAGTCCAAAGCTAGAAAACGCTTATTCACTAACTTTAAACAAGTCTAAGGCGGAGATCACACTGCCGCTGCAAATCGCTGCGGTATGCGAAGATGCAGTTTTTAACTTGAAATATCGATTTGGCGGTTTAGCAACAAACAAATAGATAGACAGACAGACTTTCGCATTTGGAATATTAGTATGGATTCTATATAAGTCTACATAAAGTAAGAAAACCTATGAAAATTCGATATACTTAGTTAACACTTTACATTATTACAAAAATTCTTTATTCAAAGTCGCCTCTGGGGTCTAGCGGGTTTGATGCCCGGGTCGGGCAACAAAAAAATTAGAAAATGTATATTTTCAATTTTCTAATAAAAGTATTGTTGACCGGAATTGGAAATGTGCCCAGAAAGGATATTGAGGGACTTATGCCCGATTTCACCAAGAGCCCCTATACTTTAGGGGACCTTTTAACGTTACTTACGGGACTGTTTCAATACAAAACCGTCCCCTAAAACACGTTAAAAGGTCCCCTAAATATAGGGGCTCTTGGTGAAATCGGGCATTAGTGTTTTCGGCTAGTCGTGGTTGCCCTGGTTGTGCCTCTGCCTACACCTTCAGGGTTATATAAAGATACTTGATTGCATTTTTTTTATAATATTTAATATTTATAAATATTTCCTGAACAAACTATATTCCATTTGTTTCAATTTAGTCTTGCATTTAAAATCTATAGATCACTCACATTTTTTGAAATTCATCTTTTATTTATATAATTATTTTATAAGCATTAAACAGAATACTCAAAAAAATAATGTATCATTTTAAGTTATTGTCTATAAGATAAAAGCATAAAAGACGAGGTTATTACAATAATTGTTTTTTCATTGATCCACAGGACTGACGGCGGCGGCATTTAGCGGTTAGCGGCAGAAGAGTTCGAGGTCAGTAACCCGTGCACCTTACTCTCTTGCAATCGGAATTCGTGAACAAATAACATGTCATTATGTCTTATTAGCCGTTGAGGAAGCACTTAAGAAAATGTGCGGAAAATAACACGTTCTACTCTTATTCAGTAGTTTAAGGATGCATTATTGGAAATGTTAAATTAGTCTAAGAAGCAAAGAACAAAAAAACACGAGGCAAACTTAAGTGCAATATCATTTGTTTTTGACGTCAAGCAAATGTTCAAAATTTGAATTTAAATTTATCTATTCAAGGTGTAACAAGTATATCGTGTTGAGAAAGTACTATACTAGCGGCACGCTAAGATGGCCTATTTGACGTTTGTATCAACTATCACCTAAGTAATCGTTTACTACCTTACTAAAAAAATTAAACACTCGCTGAACACATGTTTTACTAAACACGATCCGAAGTTGGATTTCCAGCCACGTCATGCACATGTAGCATGTTATTGGTTGGATGTCTATTTAAGACATTATTTAGTTAAACAGGCGTCTCAATTTTTCGAAATAAAGCGGTTATATTTTAGTCTTAATAAAACTATTGAATGAGCAACTACCAGACTAATTATAAATACAAAAACTTCGACTTAAATTTTGTTACTTATTTTTGTAACGTGAATGTAAACTTATTTCAAATTAATCTACTTATTTTTAGTTGGTAAACTTATTTTAAGTTTACATTCACGTCACTTTTGTAATATGTCAAACCCGCCATTATAGCGTGCCGCTACTATAGATTTCATTTTGAGTTTGGTCACATATGGACTTCAAGTGTCGCTCTTTTACCGCCCAGAACAATACATCAATTAGAAACAGATATAACATATGCATTATATGATTACTCTGCTCTAAAAACCAAAGAGTATACTTGCGCGAGTTAATATCTTTTGTATTACGGTAAAAACATCCAATAACATTAATCAAAATTACTGTTAAATTGTTCCCGAATGTCGTTATTCTAGTGAGCACAAGAATAATGACCTTAAAGTCAACGATGTGTAAACATAAGAAGTGAATACAGTTACATTTTTTGTTAATGCGTACATAGTGACTCGCAAGTTTAAAAGAATAGGGTGCCGACGGCCCCGCGTATAATATTTGTGGTAATTCTGCTGTTCACAAACTAAACTTATTTTAGACGCATGCTATCTTTCTCAAATGAAACAAAAACAAGAGAGATGGAACGTTTTAGACACGTCAGATTAGTCCGAACATGTCAAATCGCGATGTTTTTAATCGACGTATTCTGAGTAATAGTTTAAACGTCTATAGAAATGACGTGACGGTCTAATTTGACAGCGCTAAAGTGGTTTTGTCTCTTTGTGTTTCTTTCGTTGAAAGAAGACAGCGATAACTTAAAATTAGTTTAGTGAGTGCGCAACAAAATTACCACCATTGTTAGAGTACATCATTAAAATTGGCCCATTATCATTAAATAATCAGATGCAATTTGGGATTTACAGTTACTTAAAGTTTACATCTTCATATGTACTTTTTATGTGCGTAACGAATTGTGGTATGATTCGGATGATGCTTGGAAGTATTTCACATGACTTGATGATGCTTTAATGATACACTTTTAACTGTAAGCAACTTAATGTATTGGTGTAGCTTATGGGCAAGAATTACAGGTTAATGATCGTAAGGGTTAATCTAACGTTATTAAAACAGCGTGTGTCCGTTTGTTATACTTTTGGGCATTTTTTTCCTTTCTCCTCCTCAACTAAAAAATTTGAATTAAAACATCTCAATTTTAGAATCACAATGTCAAATATATTAATGAGTACACTAAGCAACGCAGATATCTATCTTTTTTAAAATAGTTTCGGTATTCAGACAGTGCTCTTATTTAGCAAAATTTCTGACTATAAGTACAAATATTGTTGATTTCTTTTAATTTAACAAATATATTTATACTAGGGCGATGTAATACACGTACCCCCTTAGGAAAAAACTTACGCACCCGTTGATTTGGCGTGTAACTTCATTTTTTGTCAGCAAAAGTGATGTTACACAACGGGCGCAGATATTTTATTAGTAAGGGAGTTAGAATAATATGAAATCTGTACTAGGGAAAGCAATAACGTGTCTTCTACAAGTAATATTAGCAAAGCGTACTGTGTTTAAAACAATGAAGGGCCATAAAAGAAAGAACAAAATGTACACTATAATGTTTACTTAATGTGTATTAATATATTCACGTTGTAAAAAAAGACGATTACAAATTACTGGAATCTTGACTTAATGCCACAATATCGTATGTCGCATCTTTACAAGCGGCGACCGCGACGCGACAAAAAACAAATTACCATATAACAGTTTTAAAAGATGACGAGATATTAAACAAGATACGGCAGGTTTCCTTAACAAAAAGAAATAAATCAAGTCTATCCTGCTGGCCGGCCACCGAAAAGCCGAACCGGTTTGGACGTCATCCGTATTTACCGTTCCACTGGACGTGACCCACTTTTAATGACGTATTCTACTTAATAGTAGCTTAATTTATACCGGAACGTATTTGGTTTTGCCGCCTTTTTGTAACTGGACCCTGGAGCCCCACTTTTTTTTACCCGGCTATTTCATAACTTAGATTAGGTTGTGGCTCAGCGTACCTCTTAGGGGATATGGGTGTGAAGATACTTTTTTTAGGGAATAAGGGGTTAGAATAGCAAGAACTTCATCAGAAAAGATTTTTTAATTCAAATGGAGAGAGTTTCCAAGATTGAACATGGCCATCATGAACTTACCTGGGAATGGAAGAACAATAAATAAGAAACATTGGTGGTAATTCTGCTGTTCACAAACTAAACTTATTTTAGACGCATGCTATCTTTTTCAAATGTAACAAAAACAAAAGAGATAGAACATTTTACACACGTCAGGATTAGTCCGAACATGTCAAATTGGGATGTTTTTAATCAACATTTTCCGAGTGACAGATTAAACATTAGTAGAAATGACGTGTACGGTCTAATTTGACAGTACTAAAAGTGTTTTGTCTCTTTCTGTTACTTTTGTTGAAAGAAGACAGCGATAACTTAAAATTAGTTTAATGATTTCACAACAAAATTACCACCAGTATCTTTGTATATTTAGAAGTAACAGTATATTAAAATTCGCCACTGAAAAATCTCTCACACAAAATATAAAATAGATTATGGAAACTTACTGAATTACATAGTATTGTGAGTAGTATTTTGCTTGGCTATATAACAATTGTATAGAAATAATTGATGTGTAAAGTGAATTTAAAGTAGTCGTAATAATGACAACAGTAGCAACTAAAAAACAAGAAAATATTTCAATTTTCTAGTAAAAATAGCATTTTGCAGGGATTAGATATATGCCCGGTTGGCGATAGACTTGCCGCCTATCACACTGTGGGTTAGCGTCTTCGGCTAGTCGTGGGTGCCCTGGTCTTCTTTTCTCCCTCTTCGGGGGTATGGGCGTGACGATATTCAATTTAAGTACACCATTACTACTATATAAGTAAACCAATAAGTCAAAGTAGATAGAGAATACTGTAATGGTTGAGGAGCTGCAAACTTATCCCAGACGCTATAACTGTATAAAATGCGGAAATAACCGAATAATTTATGTAATAATCTAGTTTGATGAACGGACCCAAGTTATAGTTCAATAAGATATTTCTCATTACATATTGGTAGACTGAAATCAGCGCCGGGGGCGCCAATCGAAACAACCAATGCCCATTCAATCATTCATTGTACATATTGTTTCCTGATTGGTCCGTTTTGATGAAGCATAGATTTAAATCTAAATAGATTTTATGTTAATTTAAAATATAGTCTGTTACAATGCATACGGTAATACAGGAAATGTCTAAGAACTAAGCACCTCGGGCCAAGGATTCGCATCTAGGCGCAGTCGTTGTTTCAGTCATAGTACAAGCAAAAGGCGGTCTGTCACTTCCCCTATGGCTTTTAATTGACAATGTATAACGTTGGGATGATTACCTTTTAGTCGTTTATTAAAACATTTACACGATAGTTATGGGTATTTAAATATAACTTTAGCGTTTCTGTTAAGTAACTTAATCAATATTTACATGTTGGTTTATGTTACTACAATAGCGGCATGCTATGATGGCTGGTTTGACGATTGTCGTATTTATGCAGACATATAATTTCGTTAATCAAACATTTAAAAAACCTTTTACTTGCAGTTCTTATTTTAAATTTTTGTATTTACTTATAAATTTGGTTACATTTTTCATAACAATATTGAATGTCACTATTGCAATGTGTCAATTTGGTCATCATAGCGTGCCGCTACTGTAGTGTACAGTTTTTGTTTTGTTTTAATAAGGCTGTACATTTATAAAAAGCTACTTGCGGTTTCAACCAAACAACAATATCATGTCTAATATTTAATTACATTGAATATTCCTCCACACCACTCAATCTATTCCGATATTATTTTAATAAATAGCATGTACAACAAAACGTAGTTTATAGATTTTTCGGTAAGGGATGAATAGACTAATTTTGAGTTTAGCTAATCCAGAAACATTTTAAAAAAATGTTAGCCCATAAACACGTTAACAATATCACGTACAGCCACACTAGACTAGGACTAGTCTAGTTGTAAAAATCTCGCGGTTTTTACAACTTCAACGGCCTCTGGTCACAGGAGTTAGAGCCAACATGACAACATTTTTAGAGTTTCATCTTAAGATGGCAACAATATTACTTTTTTCAAGTTTGTTTAAGACAACTGTAGCCTAAGTTTAAATTTGTAAGGTTACATCAGTATACATTTAAAAAAAATATGAATTTAAATTAAAAATAAGGTATATACGAAAAGAAAAGAGAAATTTGTACTAACATATTTTTGAAGTCCATGTTTTAAAAACATATTACAATCTTGCGAGATAAATATAAGAAATCACGAGGCACGTGTGGGTATTTAGTCTAGTACAGTTATTACACATGGCATGATGATATAGTATTGAGATCTCGTCCACATTTCTAGAACAAGATTAAATTCATGTCATTTTCATATACCTGCTTGATATTTCTTATATTATGATTAAATGGGAGTATTCAAGGTAGAAGTTTCACCCACTAAGGAAAAATATACATTCCTGGATAAGACATATGAAACTTAGGATCTAATTTATAAATACATACATACATATCTTCACGTAAAGTTCCTGACGGGGTAGGTAGAAATATCTATATAAAAATTCTAAACATACAAATCTATTCATCTATTTCAATTAGCTACATTTGTTTGTTACTTCAGATTGTTTAACTAGATATAGACAAAATTTGTTTCGTTTCGCCTCTGTAGTCTGTAGTCTAGTGGTACGGTTTTGGCGTTGATTGCATGGGGTTTCGGGTTTAATGTCGAGGAACTAACTCAATATAAGATTGTTCAATTTTCTAACAAAAAGGCTACCTGGGCTTTTACCAAGTTAAAATAAATATATCATTGTGATAATTGAAGATATTTAAACTCTAGACAATCTACCTTGCAGGGTTTCTTTGCACGATATCTGTCAGATTGTTAGTCCAGGGTGGTTATGGGCAAATCAGACACGTAGCATATTGAGTCAGAAATTGGATCTATTGGCGGACTGTTACAGATTCTAATGGTGAAAAACGTTCGGTTAAACGTAATCCGACGCAACACGTGGTACGTGCTGCATTTATATACTTGCAAATTGATAGTAATAGTTTTACTAGTATCTTCACACCTACATTCGAGAAGAGATACGTAGAGGTACAAACACGGCACCCATAATAAGCCGAAGTCCTCAATATTTTCGGTAACTGGATACTTGTTTGATTCCAGGCATCATTATTTTTATTAGAAAACTAGCTATCCGGCGAACAATTTGATGGGAAAAGAATAAGGCATAGCTTTTCCAATTTTGCTAGTAATTTTCCCGGTTTTTTTTTCGTAAGAACCTTGTCCTGACAATAACAGCTAACACAATACAAAAAAAAAATAGCCCAATCGGTCCAGTCGTTCGAAAGTTATGCGCTTACCAACACAGTTAGCGATTAACTCTTATACTATAGATTGAAAATATACATTTTCTAATTTTTTTGTTGCCTGACCCGGGGATCGAACCCGGTACCTCTAAAAGTCAAACCCGACACCGGACCGCTAGACAAAAGGCGATTTCATTTTTGTATATATCAGAAAATAAAACAACTTTTCGCAACTACGATTTTATCATAAATAAAATAACAGTAGTCTAAGAGACCGCCGTGGTTTTGTATCATTAATATGCAACTGGGATTGGATTAACTATTTTGGTAATCGGGCCAACGTTTTAAGTGCCGCTGTTTGATAGTGCGCCGCACAAGTTTGGACTAGACATTTTCGTCTATGGCTGCTTAAATTGGATATTCGCGGCTTGTTCCGATCCGAGACTGAGATACACACGTTGGAGATAAAGAGGCGGTGTTGTGTCTGGCCAGTTTTATCTGTACGCGACTTTTTTAATGTCATAAGATTGTGAACAAGAAGGCTACTCTTACGGTGGTAAAAGACAACTATATGCTGTACCCATAGTTTGTCATTATTTCTAAAACTCTCATGACCCTTTTTTTATTTGAAATATATTAAATTAATTTTGAACCAACTCCAACTATTTTATTAGGTATCAAGTCGCAATTTACTTTATTTTTTTTTATTAATCAATAAAAAAAAAATTACTAATCTCTAAAAAATTAATAACTCATTTTTTTACAGATTAATGATATTTTA
This sequence comes from Calephelis nemesis, assembly GCA_002245505.1. Lineage (NCBI taxonomy): Eukaryota > Metazoa > Arthropoda > Insecta > Lepidoptera > Riodinidae > Calephelis > Calephelis nemesis. The sequence continues at coordinate 73,434 of NJDD01005595.1, forward strand.
ATGATTTCGTGATAGTCCTACATACATTTTACCCACATTTTACCAATAGTTTTGAGTTATATTGAATAATACATAAATACATAAATTTTCAACTACATTGGTGACCTCAAAATTGTGATGATAAAATGATAAAATAAATATGGAACCACCTTGAAATCATAACCTATATTTCTAAAAAAACTGTCAAAATCAGTTTGTTAAAGGCCGCTATAAAGGAAAACAAACACAAAACAATAAAAAATGACAAAATCGAATTGAGAATCTCCTTTTGTGGAGTTGGTTAAAAAAAGAAGCCAGTTGTCACATAAATTTAAGATACCAGTGTAGTTTAAAAGTGCGTCATCGTTATACTACCAGTACAACTCTGGTCTACTGAATATACTACCTTTCGGCACGGAATACCACAACCGCGAGCACTGACGTTATGATAAAAGTGACAACCTTGGCAATATGCCACACTCTACCACTTAAAAACATAGCAAGTATTTGATTAATAGTATAAGAAGTATTTAATATGTTATTGTATATTCGCGGCTTGTTCCTATTTGAGAAAGAGATTCGTTGCAGATAAAGAGGCGGTGTTCGCAAGTCTGTCCAGCGTAATCTGTGCGCGACATCTTTATATGCGTTTTTCTTGCGTTTCGCCAACATGTGCGTTATAGTAGGCGGTAGGTGTCTGTCCCAACGGGATCCGCGTGCTGACATCAATTCGAGCCTCATCGTGCGGCCGCGATACGTCGCTCCACTTAAAATACGTGCGAGGTTGTTCCGGTAAACTATCGCGGTATCCCTTGTGTAAAAACGCACTAGGTCATTTTCGTCGCCGCAAAACCGGACTGCAGTGTGCTACTTATCTTATTTACAACTCATTTTCTGTATGTCCAACGAATATCCTGTTTTATAAACTACTAACTGAGCCACAAACGTTGTCCTATCCTAACCATATTTTTTTGTAATATGACCCATCTCCTGGCAATAATTAAAACAAATAAAAAATAATTAGATATTTTTTCCATCCGTCAACGCGTAATACGATGCCCAAGAACATTGAGTTTAATTTATAAATATATAACAAATCGAATTTTTACTTTAATGCATTTTAAGTAACTAGAAGCTATGCTAGAAAAGGCGTAGTTACAGAGTAGCTAAGTACCACAAACGCATTAGACAACAAAGAAGCAGAAGTATTAGTAGTAGTAAGAAATGTACGCTGACTATTAACACTAAATTGGATATTAATCATCGCCAAACTTAAATAATTTAGTTACGAACTACCCTTAGTTGTAAACCAACTTTAATGCAGTGAAGAACAATCAACATATTTAAAAGCATAGCACTAACGCTACTGTTATGCACTGTATGAAAAAACCAAAAACGCTGATCCTAAGTGCGTGAACTAATCAAATGAGCTAGTAACATCAGTTAAAGAGCAAAGATCAAAACGGGATATTAAAAGTCAAATCTATCACTGTACAAAAAAACGACACCACAATCATTGGTAATAAAAAATCAAAACCGTCCAAATCGGGGTCAATTAAAGACGTGCGAAGAAATGAACGCCGGCGTCACCCAGTTTGCTCATAACCCTCCATCACGATGAATTGCGGTATGGCGCTCTCAAACAAGACCAAATCGTTCGATGGATAGATAGCGGGCGGGAGATGACGCGATAATTAACGCTCCATCGCTTCATACACCTTACACTTTCAATGGCCCACTTGGTAATGTAAATTTAAACTTTATGCAAATATCACTCACGGGAGAATTGGGTTGGGCATTACCATAATAAATTTATGAAAAAGTCACTTCACCGTCATTCCGAATTAAATTTATACTGCGAGCATTTTAAAATTAAATAACCGGGTTTCAGAGTTACTTTTACATTTTTATAACTATGAATGTAAAGCATTAAAGCGCTACAATTTAATCTTAGTGTAAATAATTGGAAGTAATTGATACTATACTGATTGATAATACTCCGACTGGATATCCCGAAAAACAATCAAAATAGGGGATAAGTTGGATACTGCCGATTTAGAAGTGTTTTGTCATTCTTGTATAATAATACTTACCAAAAACACTTGTAAATAAACACTTGTTGTTGTTATAATTTGATTGTATGTCAAAAATAAACAGAATATAAATTTATAGTTATAAAGTGATATAGTTTTTGTATTATAAATAACCTGTTTAAAAATGAAAGCTAAATTTAAAGAAAAAACCGATGTTTAATTAATGGAAGTATAATTCGAGAATGATTGAAAACTAAATATTGATATAACAGAAAAAATGAAAGAACTTGTAATTCGTCAACTCAGAAAATGTAAATACATTGGTAAAGTAATACTTTTTTTAGAATTGACGAATCTTAAAGATTGTGTCTGAAAATATCGAGTTCAAATTTGTCGGCAGCGCTGACATATTTATAATCAACTTTAAGACAATACTGTTGGGATAAATAGCCAGTTGTATTTGCCTGTGGCATTTGCTAGTTACTGTCGACAACAAATAATCGCCAGGAGGTCATAGAAAGTTAAGTGGTTCAGCCTCCAAAAGCTCAGGTAAATCACACAAAACAGAGCTTACTTGGGCTGAGCACTCTGCTCGGCCCACAAAGCTCGGTGTAGTTGCATAAAATCGCGAGATTAGCAACAATTAGTCATTCAAAAAATAAAAAAAGAGCTTACTTAGAACTTAGTTAAAGCTGTGAACACATCTAGTCTACATCTTTTCCCTCTTCTGTCTCCTGTTCCCTCAAAAATCTTTGATTCAGCCATAAGGTACACGTATATCTACAATGTGACAGACATACTAAGATTGACTCTAGTAGTAACTTAATCTACCATTCTCCTTATTTATGCTACCATATCATTGAAAGCCAGTAATGAATTTGGATGTGTCAGTTCCGTTTCTACTGTTTATTAGTTTTAGCTAATTTAAGACGTGAAGCTCAACATTTAACAAGAAACGTTTAAGTTTTTTTCATGTTATAAGATAGCGAGTAAGTGATTTTATATACTTTATTACTGTTGCGTCTGTTAACCTGATACCCCAATCCTACAAAACGAAATACGACAATGGTGAGCACGGAAGCAATGTGAGAGAAAAAAAGTTGGTAACAATTCTACAACAAACCTATAACATTCACATTAAAGCTCATGCACGATAGATGGAGTAGGTTCAGAAGACCTAAGTATGCTTAGTGTCCACATTCATAACTCATAGTATTCCATCAGCTTCAATAATTATATCCTTCGGCAGGAGATGATTTATTCAGTTATTAATAAACTGGGATTAGCTACGCCTCGTCAGCATTAATCCATTACTTAGCATGAAATTCTATTAAATCTGACGTAAATTATGATTATATCCACCATTTTTATTGACCTTTCAACAGATATTCTATGAATATTTAGTATTTTATATTGTGATAGTTTAATGAGGTGATAACGAAAAATAATTCAGTTTTAATGAGACAGGAAACATTATTTAAGTTAAACGAGGTATTGAAAATAAGGTTTGGACTATAAAATATAATCGATTTACTTTCATTAATTTACCTCCTAGGGTTTTGCTATCAAAGGTATCAGAATATTACTGTGGACGAATTTTCTGACAAAATTCATTCTTGTCTCATTTTTTTTAAAATACGTTTATTTATAGATACGTTGTTATTTATCGACGAGTTGACTATCTAGTTCATTCAATTTAAATTTAAATAAACTCAAAATTTTATCTACATTACTTACCACACTATGTCAATCAAAAGTGATTCTAAAATCTATTAAAAAATGCCCGCAGAAGACATACATTCATACACATTCCATTAAATAAATGAAAGAATATAACTACGGTGAATTCGATTAGATAAATGCAATTACTAGTCAAATAAAAAGGAATGACACCGTTACATTCATTAGAAACTAAACTTAAATAATTTTAAACACAAAATGACTTCAATAAAATCAATAAAAAATAAAATTTCCATTAAAAAAAGAATTATCAAAATCGGAATAATCTGTAGAAAGTTATGCAAAGTCTAAAACAAAAAAAAATATACAAGTCAAATTGAGAACTTCCTCCGTCTTTTCGTTTCAAAACCTTTTGTGTGGGGAGTTAAAATATGACAATACAAATAAAAATCATCTTGTTATGTCATTTGCCGGAAGAACGCATGTACAGTTACAGCATTAACGTTTTTGCATTCGCCATCAGTGGGGCAAAGGACATTGTCACTTCCGTACATTGCTGGCCAATCAATTACGTATTAGCTTGATGCGACGAAGATGGGCCGAGACATCGCGTCACACATACATGACACACGCATACTACAACACCTGTCACATTTACATTATGCATTTCCATAATATCTCTTTGCATAGTTCACTGTTTCTATCATGTAAAAGCTTTTGAAAAGTATTCTAAAAAACAACAACTGGGACATTTTTAAACATTTCGGCTCGTATTAATTTCTTTGTATATTATAAAGTTTGTAAAATTAAATGTGTATGGCTTAGATAAAAAATCAGCTGAACATAAAAACAAAATTACTTTCAGCTCAACACAGGTGACGAATACATATACATCTCTTAAAAAAAGATACAAATATCGATCGAATTAAATACCCAAACTAAGCAAATCACAAGCTTCTGTCATGGGTAGTAGTCGATGTTTGTATACAGAATACTCAAATAATACTGGAAATATCTACAAAAATCGAAGTTCACCACAGAAAAATCTGTCCCATCGAGAACTAGGCCCCGCAAAAGGTGGGTAGAGTTAAAAACACGCATAGAATATACGCTAACCCATCCACCAACAAGGCAATAAAAAAAAAGTCAAACGAACTTCCCTTTTCGAAGTTCGATATTAATTATTCTTCGTTCACCAAAGAAATAACTGATTAAAATCAGTCCAGCATTAACGCGGTTATGCGCATTACAGTTTAAGGTGGGCAAAACAGCAGATAACTGTTAGTTTTGCATATTTGAACACCTAAATGACGTGATCTTAGTGTGATAATGGTATATTAAAATTGAATACCCTTGAGGGAACAATGGTGGCGTGCATAGTAGGCGGAGGAGGGTTTGTGGCTCGTGGTGGCCGCGCGTTCTGATCTCCGCCCTTTCTAAATCGTATCTTAACTAACAAATATTAACCGTTACATTTAATAACTAACTGGTGCCTGTGGCTTTGCTTAACCGTAGTAGAGATTGCGTTAAGTTTTTTAAAACATCTTCCAAAAAAGCAGAACATCTTAATTTAGTCATACTTTCTGGTTTTTACCTCTGAGTTCTGATATCTAAGAGTATAAACAATTTATAGGTAATCAGCAAACATTGACACTTTTGCAAATAGAGAAACTCTCTGGTGGGTAAAAAAACGTCTTCAATAGTCACATGTGTTTTGCTGGTCACTGGTTTCAGTCAGTTTTGATGTTTTCACCTTCGCGTTGTGACAACGGAAAAAAGAGATATCTACCAGGCCAAGAGATTCTAGCAACTATTAAAGCGTCAAATGTTTAATTTTAAATCGATTAATAAACTACTAAGGATTATTTTACATAACGCAGATTTTATGTAAGGAAACCCGTTATACTTATAAATTGTTTAAAAATACGAAATCCTAAACAAAACAAAACAAACAAGAAACGAGATTTCATTTGGTATCTTACGAAAATTACAATTGCAAATTTATATAAATCGACTTTTAAATTTCAAATCTCACTAAATTAAGCAGGCAACTAGCGATTCCAACGTATTATTATGTTCGCAAAACTAGAGAGAGTCGTTGAAAATTTCTAAATAAATATAGCTCATAGAAATGTTTTATTGTCTAAATATGGATATCACAAAGCTATTACCAAAATTTATTATTGAGCCAACTTATTCCACACAAGAAGAAACATTCGATCTGTCACTTAGATTCTTTTGTATAATTTCCATTACTTGTAAATGTGGTGTAGCGCTCCGGTGTCAAATTTGACGTCTTGAGGTCCCGGGTTTAATCCCCAGGTCGGGCAACTAAAAGAAAATGAGTCTTCGATTTTGTAACTAAAATAATGTTGCCACCTATCACATTGTAGGACTGTATCTTCGGCTACTCAAGGGTGCCTTAGTTGCACCTCTGTCTACCTTTTCTGGGATACGGGGGTGAAAAAACGTTTTATTTTCCATAAATTACAATTATGACTTGAAATTGAAAATGTAGGAAGTTACGGTGCGTAGCAACTCACTTGAATATACATCGTTTACCTACTCGTGAACTATGTCCTACTGTTAGGGATTTAAACTATCAAGGGGTAGTATAAATGGTAGCCTTAATTAGGCCTAACATTCCCGCACTAATAGCTGCAACTGTAACATATATCAATCATATCGCTAGTCCCAGCTTCGCACGGACAGACAAATTTCTATGTAATCTCTTATATACTAATATCAATTGCTGTTCGTTAGTCTTGCTGAAATTTGAGAACAGCTGGACCGATTTGGTTAATTTCAGTTTTGAATTATTTGTGGAAGTCCAGGGAAAACTTCCCTGGACCTGAAAAAAATAAGAAAGAAGGAAAACCTGCGAGAAAACTAAAAAAATAATATTTTTAATTTTACCATAGGAACGGAACGGCTGGAACGAAGTACGCCGGGACAACTAGTTATACATATAAACCTTCCTCTTGAATCACTCTACCTTTTAAAAGAACGGCATGAAAATGTGTGGGTACTTTTAAAGATCTAATCATACATAGGGACAGACAGGAGAAAGCGACTTTATTTTATACTATGTAGTGATATCGTTCTCGTAGAACAATATATTGTACTGAGTCTTTTGATCGAGCTTCTATGAGCTCCTATTTTTTTTCCTATAGTGATCCAAGCACATTTTCGGCACTCGATCCCAGTTTAAATTAACCCTTTAAAGGGTTAATTTACTCAATATATATAAAACGCCGTAAATGTTCACTTCAAGTATCTCTTGTGTAAAACTTAAAAATATAGCCTATGACCAATTCACACGGTATAAGCGACCTGGACCTTTTACTTCACAAAAAATCTATACCCAGCGCATAGACCATCATAATTTAAAAACCACTACTTCAACGAGGATACCGTGTACCACTGGCCTTTTTTGAAAGATGCACTCTCCAGATTAAATAAATAATATTACTTCGGTGTCGAGCGTGAGGTTCACGGGTACTTTGGATGATTACTTGTTCGATAATGAGTTTAGAGGCCCGTTAACCTAGACCGGTCGAATGCGTACCGTACTCCGAACAAATTCACTACCAATTAGTAACCGCCGACATATCTGACGTAATTTGTTACGTTGTATTCAAACGGCTACAAGTTACTGAAACATACGCCGCTAATGAAACGAGAGAAACCGAATAACACGGGAAGCCAGATTCGTGATTTGTAGTAAGTATTTGATTTTTTCAAGACTGTTAAATGTGTGTTTAGACTTTTTTTTGGGTGTTAAATAAACTTTATTCCCGTGTTGGTCCGGGCTCCTTTGCAGAATAGACCATCTGCCTTCCTGTCGGGCAGCTCGTAAAAGGCGAGCATAGGCTTACCATCACTAACACCGTGACCGTGACAGGTCTCTGCGAAACTACTACCTAGTCAGAACTAGGTAGTAGTTTCGCAGAGACCTGTCCGGATTGGACAACCACCTTACATATTCAGCCGCGTCAGTGCATCCCGTTGACGTGTTCCGGTTTGTAAGATAAGGTAGCCGGTAAACTCACTTTTGCTCGAGGCCTAAAATCCCGGCCTCAGGTTGGCAGCGCACCATTACCGCCTTTGGTGTCTCTAGGCGACGTGAATTTTTTTTTAGAAAATTTATCTGCTTGTTTACCTTCCAATATCACAAAACTAAAAAAATGCATCTTAAAGTCATGACACAGGAAAGTCTACTGATTCGGATTTACGGATGAGCACTATCCGAAAGAGTAATACATACGCATTCGTCTGATGGTGACGTCACAGAAATCTGATATGAAGTTTTAACTAAGTTTCAAAGCCAGATTATATTACTATCGATACGTATTTAACAAGACAGAAAAAGAAGTAGATAACTACCAGATTCAAATCGGAAAAGGATGTTTTAAGAAACTAATTGGGCCAGCATTGTCAGGTTTAATACCTAGAGCCTAGTCCTCAAAACAAGATAAGAGCGCCATTTTTTGCCAAGATAATTTTTTTATTTCAGTTGTGCGATATAATTGTAGAAAATAAGTATAAGGTTTATAAAATAAGAGGTCATTCCCACTACGCCGAATCTAAAAACATATCCATTAAAATATTTTATGTATGTGAATTTTATTTTAAATTTAAAAGTTTTTAATGCATATCGTATTATACTTACTGAGCGTTTATTTTAAAACGGTAACGTCGAATTCTTTAAGCTTTAGAACGAAATCTCAATAATTTAATATTTAATATTATAAAATATTTTTTTTGTATACGTAACATGTTTTAAATGAAAAAAATCAAATAAACAATCTTAAATCTAAGCATATAGCTATAGTTAGTTCAATGGGTTACTAGTTTTTCTTCTCTAAAAATAACTATAACAAAAAAAACATATTTGTCCATCGCTTGGTAAAACTTCCAAATTTTCATAATTTTCAGCCCTGATGATGTTGTATAAGCGAAACCGGTAAGCTATTTATAAAATAATAAATTATAAGTGATACGTAAAACAGTATAAGTGTTCCTTTATTTAAAAAAAGAATATAGTAAAAAAAATCATGCATTATTTGATAAAAAAAACATTAAAATAATCGTCATCCTAATCATTTCAAGTGCAGAAGGCACAACTACCACATTAATGACTGTAACTAAAATTATCATCACAATCATTATGATCGTATTGATGCAATAAATGACTAGCCTATTTATAACTCAGCCCACATGTATTTCCAAATAAAGTTGTAGATAATTTTACAAAAAGCATAAAACGGATATGTGCTATCATTCTTAGATTGACGAAACGATTACTTTAAATTATTTAAGATGATAAGCTCACTTTTTACTTTCTATTTAATTAGAGCCATAATTAATAACAATTTCACAAGTACCAATTTTCTCTTTTAATGACGCCAACATCCAAATAACCGCTATCCAAATAACTATAAAATCGATTAGAGTTGAGAAATTTTTACGATTTACGAAGTAAACGTACGTTTTAAGATCAATAAAGATTTACTGTCTCATAATAAATTAAATAAAAGACGCATTAACATTTGATGGTTAGTGTCTTAATTAAAGTGTAAAGGATCTTGATTGAACTGGCCTTATTTGGTTTTAATTGAAGTATATTTTATCACTAGTGAAACTCATTGATAGATAATTACTGCATAAAACCGTTCCCAACTTGATGTTCAATTACCTGTAACACCTGTACCTGTGCACAAATGAAACGATTCATTCAAATAGGAATTAGTGTATGCATTAATAACTCAAGAACTTCTAAACCGATTTGGATGAAAACGAATAGGGAGGTAGCTTAGAATTATTCGACGAACATAGAATATGTGTTATCCCTTTAGACTGCCAAAAAACTAGGTAAGATTTTAATTTTTTTTTCTTACAAAACTTTACGGCTGGAACGAAGTCCACCGAAACAGCTACTTAATTGTTTACAGAAAAACTTCTATGTTATAGTACTGTATACTAGCAGCACGCTAAAATGGCCGGTTTGACATATGAATTATCTAAACATTTATATTTCCATTTTATGAACTTTTTACTGAACAGTTATTTGCTATTCTAGTTATTAGAACAAAAATACTTGTGAAATCGACAAGTACTTGGTTATTTTATCGAATATAAATTGACATTAAAATCACTGTTATAATGTACCAAAGCGTACCATATCCTCGTATCCAAGTACCGTATTAGTATTAAAATACCGTATATTAAAGATATTTTGACACGAATAGTCTATTCAGAGGTTATAAAATCTCAAAACATTTTTTTTTCAATTTCTATATAATATTATTCTCGTTATTAAATTACAAAGAATTTTTTTACTAACATTTTTTTGGAATAAAATAGAATTTGTAACAGAATAGAATATTTCGACTACTTGAATAGTTATTTGAAATACTAGCTACATTTTATTAAAACTAGTAACTTCTTTTCCCATTCCGAACAGATGTCATTCTAAAAAGTAAGATTTAAATTTATTATAACATGAAAAACTTAACATCCAATCAGACAAGGTTGAAGGAACTTTAACTTTAAATAAAAAAGCAAAAATAAGTGAATGATTGGCGCTGAGTTGTCAGTCTGTCTCCTTAACAAGTAACGTTTTGATTGTTGATATCGGTGGACATCGGTAAAGCCGCAATGTAATTTGCCGGCGGCTGCAGATTGAAACAAACCTGTAAATCAAATCCATCACGTACGAGTGGCATCATTACGGCATCCGTGGATCTTGTGGCCAACAGTCTTTTACGCAAGATCATAAAACGACACTGCTGTTGCGTCAACGGATTTAATTTGAACATTTTTATTTGGGTTTACTTTTTTTTAGTTGAACCTTTTACAAAGTTTTCACTGTATCAATGGATTAGGCACTATCACATGCAAAAAACGATACAAAAACTACGTAACGTTTACAACTAACTTTTGTGATTGATAGTACATGTACAGCTATTATTTCTAACATATTATTTTTTCGAGTAAATTTAGCTAGAAAATACTTTTCTTATCGAAGACAAATATAAGAAATTAATACTACTTATTATGTATTATAATAATAAATGAATATCGATCCTGATGTTTTATTTAGGGAGAACGAAATTACTTAAAAACGCGAAAGACGACACGGAAAACATCATAAACTTTATATTGTTTTCAAAATTATCCCCATATTCGTAAGTAGCATCAAGCGTTAACGGATGGACAAATATTATTTGTCGTGTTACTTATTATCAAGAGGTGGTTAACATGAAAAAAATTTTTTCATAGTTAGGACATAACGTCTGTCGGGACGGTCAGGTACATCAAAGTCAAGTATTACCTTTAGAAAAATAATAATAGTGGATTCCATCGTCCTCACTTGATGAAAAAAAGAAGAAATAGTGATATTTATATCAGTGAAACTGGTAAGCCATAAATAAAAAAACAATGAAGCGTACAAGTGACTTATTACACATAATTGTTTATGCCTTAACACGTATTTCAGGCGCACATTACTATCACAGCTCATAACTCTACTCGGAGCCTGTCCGGATTGCTCATATTTCATTCGGTATCGATGGATGTATCACCGACTACACGAGATCCTATTTACGAGCGTGGGCTTCGACGAGCTGCCAAATGCAGATAGTGCAGATTCGATACGTTCGCGAACAAAAGCAATCCGATACAGCCCCCTGTCCTTCCTACGAGAACATGAATAGTTTCAAGTACAGTTATGACTACAGAATGTGAGCACTAAACATTGTTTACTACACGTTATTACTGTTTCGAAATAGTTTGTGGAAAAGCTTGGAAAATTACGACCACACACGTCGCGAGATTGCAACATAACGTGTGCATTAAAATTAAAATGAATTGTCTCTCATAAGCCGTTTCGTATCTACAAAACCTGTAATGTTTTTGGTAATAGTTGTTTTTCCAGCTTCGTCAGTGTACTAACGTCAATTTGCTCTCCTATGAAGATCATATAAATTGTTTTTTTAACGTAACATATTATTCTACAGTATAAACTATGACTATACCAACGGTTTTTCTCAAAATCCTTCCAGTATTTTAGCGGAATTAAACGGACAAATTTATAGACAGACAAAAAGTATAGCGTGTTCTGCTCATTCAGTTAACTTCTTCAAATCTTTTTTGCAAATGAAACAAAATGTATTCAATCTTTTACATTTAGCAAATATATGTGATGAATAGTGATACACAACTTTTAATTATTATGTGATAATATCTTAAAAACCATATCCATCCATCCATCAACAAACAATGCCAATTTAATTACAAGACAAAACAAACACTAGAAATGGCTAATTTTTATGATACTATTCATATAGACTTAGTTATCCTTGAATCTTATGAAACAGAAAAAAATGTAAATGAAACAGATTTTATTATATAAATTACAAGCAGGAAACACTAAAATGAAATTATAGGTTTGATTCTAGGAACTAGAGAAGTTTTAATGAAAAGCAAAAAAAATCAGGTCAAAACGGTAAGCTAACAGTATCCGTTGGAAAGTTCAAAATATTGCAGATTTACTATTTGTAATTGAGAGCGCGTGCTTTGAAAAACGATAAAATTGTGACGAATTTAATCTTTCTGGCTGTCCAAGAATTTGGTGAGTTGAGGAGTGGCACAGACCGGCGTGAGCTCGTGCGCGACATTGCGCGCCACCTACCGTTACCAGACCACTTAGTGGGACAGTTAGTCGCAAAGGCAACATTAATACGGTTATTAATCCTCTGAAATTGATCATCCCACAGAAAATTACATTTGCAGACCACTGCATCATTAAGATTACATTAACTAAGGCAAGCAATGTTAAGTAAAGACATGAATTTAAACGAAGAATGTAGTATTCCACTAGAAAAAAGATATTAATTATCATAAAATGTTTATAAAGGATACCGAAAGAGACACCTACATAAAAGCACTAATATAAATGGCTGTAAAAAGTGAAAGTTTATCATTAAGAAACAGGAAAGTCAGATCAAAATGCCCATATTATAATTCATAGTTATTAAACACTAAATTTTGAGGATACCGTTGTAGCTAGTGGTATATGTCAAACTCCAGCCGCAACTCCTAGCAGCAAAATAATATTACCGTTGGCCATTTCCGTCTCATATTGGTTATGGATCAATCCGCAAATGGAAGCGCTATTTTCGGATTGATCTTACGCGTTTTGGAGCCGATACTACACTTATGACCAGAAATATACGAAGGCCATATATTTCAAAAAGGCACGATTTTATCCATAGCGCAATCTCTGTTGATATCATGCACTGCTAATAAAATGCAAAGACTTTCTTCATACTCCAAGATACTGAGAATAAATAAATTCTAGAATTCCGATATCATGCACTCTTGTGATTGCGTTCAGTGCATACCATCAGTCATGGACTTTCAAACATCATCCAGACGGTAGTAATCACGCCCCAATCAAGAAGACAAGACGACCTTGGTGAAAACTTGGAAACAAATGAAAATTTGGATTAAACCTACGTTCCACATAGATTCAAACCAATATTTTAACCCGTGTGGAATCCGTTTTCACGAGCAATGAAAGATGCCTAGTTATGAAAACATAAACGTCACAAAGGTTGCTACCAGATATGTATGTGGCGTGTAAACGTCACCTGAGGCGATCCATGGTCGTGACCGTAGCGCGTGCTGTGCTGATGTCATGCGCCACTTGTGATTACGTCTAGCGCCTACCATCCATCACGGTCTTTATACTCAACTTTAATGAGTAACGTAATAATAATCATTTGTTACATTTCATTCCTTCTCACGTTACGAAAATGTTCATAATATAAACTTAAAATGGACTATGTACATTGAAGATGTTTCCGAGAACATAATACTTATCTCGCCTCTAAAACAGCTGACATTTTTGAAGTTCTTATCTGTTTGGACTGTACAATTCAAATATGATGGATCGTAGTATACATATAGTCTACAGAAGATAATATAATCAAAAATAATTGTCATGAAGACTACTGCCAGATATATGCATAATTTGAACTATGACTATCTTACTTATTATCATTACGTTAGTCATACTTAATACAAGAAAACAAACAGGCAAAGAATTTATATACAAGATTCAAAGACAATCTGTCAATTTTTAAATAATTTCAATACGAAAACCTCAATAGGAAAGTCACAAAAGCTTCACAGATTGGTAAACAATAAACGTTTAATAGGCTTTAAATGGGCAAAGAGAACTTAAAAAAAAGACAAAAAAACAGAAAAAAGGAATGAAACGTCTCAGTAAATTCAAGTAACAAGCAACAGCCCATTGAAAACGGAAGTAGGGCATTTACATTACATTTTTTACTCGTATCTATTAATTCTACGAATGTAATAGCAGCGGTTACGATTCTTTTTGCGGTTGGCACGACTGTATTGAACATTCCCTGTTTCAATCAAATTCGTGACAGTCGTCACGTGGTCCGGTCAACCTTAAGGAAATACTAAGAATCAATTACGGCTTTCTGGTTACTTGACGTCGCTTCATTACACATTGGGGTCACCGCCGATCACGTATCCACACGTACAAATTATTTAAACGCTCTGATATGCGTCTATGTTTACTTCCCGTGTTAATGATTTACTCTCGCACATGCATACATTTTAAATTAGGTTTCGCCGTTATCTCTTTTACAATTCTAAACAGTTCTAAAAATAGAAGACGAACTATGGCGACGCCTTCTATTTTTACAAACGTTTTATTAATATGTTTATTTTCAATGTGTGGTTAAAATTTTGCAAACTAAAGCTACTTCTTCCGAAATAGGAAAGTCGTGGGTGGAAGAAAAGACGTTAAAGTTTTACAGTTATTTTTGTGATAGGCTTGACCTGATTTTTTAGGTAGCCGTCTTAAATTAAATTTGCACATTTTATATTATGGCTCGTCGCTAAAGGAATTTCAATTTTATCAACTGATTCATAATACTTTGTTTACGTAGGAATACCGTACCGTAACACAAAACTTTACTTCAAATAAAAATTTGATTCGAGCTGTTTCAAATAAGAGTATCTTCACGCCCATATCATCGAAGAGGTAGGCAGAGGCACAACCAGGGCACCCACGACTAGCCGAAGACAATCCCACAATGTAAAAGGTAGCAAGCCTATCGCCAAATAAATATTAGAAAAAGACTCAGAAAGCCCGATTCGAATTGAAAATAATGGTTACATAAGTTGTCAAAAGTTACAATGATATACTAAATATAAATCTACTTTATAATAACACAGGAAAGATAGAAAACAAGAAGGTAAAGTTATCTGAATGTTGGAGAGTTACATGTTCAATATCATCAAGATATTTTACCACAGTACGGTGTGCAAGTCGGTCAAATTGGTAAATCTAAACAAATTAGGCTCTTGTATTATCAAATCGAAAGGTACTGATACTTCGAAGTGGAGTGCGCGGCTGGTTCGACCTCCGCGGACGGAATAATTGAGCATAGAAATCAAATTACAGATGATTGATGATGCCGTTACAGCACGAACGAAGCCGCAAAGACGCCCGACAACTGAACGGACCGTGTCATTTACTTAATAGGAATTCGTCACTACATCTATGTACTTACAATCAAAAATTACGCTTTTTTTTAATTTATCAATAAACAGTAATCAAATGCCAAACTTATTAGAGATATTTATAAATCACGTCTAGAATGTAATTCCACCAACCACCGAAGATAGGAAGAATAAAAACTAATCACTACATAACACATTTAGAACTGGATATCTTTGTCAGCTGGCTTGTTACTTATGAGACATATTATTAGAGGCTTGATGTAGTATGTCAGTTGTTGGACTTCCACTAAGCAATTGATGTAAATATTGTATATTAGTATTAGTTGAGTATAATAAATATCTAAATCAAAATAAATCATTCTCTGTATTGACATGCAAAATTTTCCCTAGATTTGTAAAAATTTCAACCGGGTTGGTTGGTGAAATTTAGCAAGATTTACTCTAAACAACAAAATATGGTATTTATAAATGATAATCCTAATCACTTCTTATGGCGTATGGTGAAATTAATTTTCATACAACTCTTTAATTTGCAATAAGCCCTGATGATGCACAGAACAACCTTTTGGTTAAAAAAGTAACAAAAATATATAACGCAAAGTACAAGTGATATTGATAAAGTGTGTTAGTAATCCTGTTCGCTTAAGAAAAACTTTTTAGTTACTTTTTATTCTGACAAATTGAACTTTACTGACTCTGATTGTGTAAAAAAATCCGAAAATGTTTAGGAAATTTCGAGAAATAAACATACGAAATCTTACATAGTTACAATTTTCAATAGTCGAAAACCGTAAAAGATTGGTTCAGGTATAAAAGAAATTTGACACTTTCAAATATATTTTTTATGTAAAAGATCAGCACTCAAGCATGCGGCTCTTCTGATAAAGAGAGATAACCGTGGCCTATAGATCAACATAGATATTACATGTACGTCACAGTCCTGGAATGTCAGGGCTATAGTCCACAGTCCTGTGACCGGAATGTCAGGGCTATAGTCCAAGTCTACTGACTACCCAACCCTCCAAACCGGAACATGTCAGAGTCACTATCGCAGCAGGTATAGGTAAGGTGGTAGATCCCTACCCGGGCAAGTTGCTGCACAGCATTCTACCACCAGTGTTCTTATTGGTAATTACCTACAATTTATGCTCGCCCCTTACGAGCTCCGTGTCAAAGAGGCTGATGGTCTGTTCCACCCAGTGGCCCCGGACCAACACTGGGAAAAACATACATGTATACAAGTTGCTAAATTACTTAATTTATTGTAAACTAAATTCAATAAAAAACCCATGTTCTTACCTTCTCACAAACAAAATCTTTCCATTAATTAACTCTCGCTCACGGTGTTTAAAAATGAGCTTAGCGACGAGTTTAGGCCATTTGCATTGTTTCGGTCATATAAGGTCGTGTCGTCACTATTTACTATTCTCGTAATGTATCGAGGTTAAATGCTTGCTTGACTTTCACACGGTGGAATTATTATTCTTTGACAGTAAAAATATTTCTTTAATAATAGTTCAGTATTGAGGTCAAAACTGGATGAAAGTTAAAAATCAAGAGGTTATTTACGTAAATGTTTAAGAAAGTAAGAATTTGCTCCAGTTTTAAAAGCAGCAGCCTTTACAATAGGTAATAGATAAAATGACAGATTAGTTTTAGACTCAGATCATTGGTGTAAACATTTCACAAAAACGCAACGATAATAATGATGAAATTCGTGTTTTTATTACACAACCACAAATTTTATAAAAAACTTAATCGAGTAAACTTAAACTAATTTCAGCATATCTTAAAAACGAAATTAAAATATGTAAAATACGTAGCACGATGTCATCTCACATGAAAATCTGAAGTAGCCATTCATATACTCATATAATCAGTCCATTGCAGACATTACAAAAAAAATAGAAATACTGAAGCTATTGAAATAATTAATCTACCCAATCATCGTAAGCCTCAACTGTTACTTGGTAAAACGAAAATTACAAAAACTATACGAATATCACCAAAATAATCAATATAAAATACAAATTCCGAATTGAAATCATTATCAAATATGTTATAAGGTTTATAACTTTATTAACATGCATTCTAAGATACTAGAACGCGATCTATGAAATAGCATGAATCAACATGTTATAGAAATAAATGGGGATATTAAGCTGAACCGAGGCGAAATCATTGCAGGTATAGATCATCACCACAAAGGTATGATCCAAATAGAAATAAACTATAGCATCATAGCCGACAACGCACTAGACGACCGCAACGCGCACAATGTTCATTTAGTGTCAGCACCAATCACGCGCTTTAGTAAATCCGGATACATAAATAAAGCATTAATATCAGATACACACTTAGATTTTAAAGGTACTTTATTACTTTTACTTGTAAACAAAATGTAAGCGGTCGCTTTAAACACATTTATTACTGTATCTATAAAACTTTGAAAGTATGATTAGAGTGAAAATAAAATTTGGAACTGTTTATACCAAATTTTATGAAAGGACGAAGAAATTCTTCAGTGTGCTATTTTTTTACCTATATAGTGAACGAATCCCTTTTCCTTTTCGTCATAGCATCACACGTGAACGGATAGAACAATTCCCCCAATTATTTTTTTAATGTGTTAATAATTGTCAAGAGAAGGTTAACATGAAGAGATAAACCGGGAAAATTGCAGGCAAATAAGAAAAAAATACTTTATTTCTTTCCAAACTGTCACTTGCTGTAAATGATTGAGCGAGACGAAGTTCGCCGGTCGGCTAGTACTTAATAGATTATTTTTCTATAGCCACAATTAAATATACTGATAAAGATTAAATAATTTAGTTCCATTTGAAACTTTATATAATTAATGGGAATATTTTCATTGTCCGTTTTATCTTTTGAGATGGATTTTTTGAAGATGTGGCGTCAAAACTTTAAAATAAAAATGTTTTACTAAATGAAGCGGCTTAACGATATTAAGGCAGATTTCTTAATTTCTCATCTGTGATTCAGCATCATAAAGTATTGCCTAATTTCTTTTAAGGCGAAAGTGCAAATTTCATCATCGTTTTATTGTCTAAAAAGCTATCAAATTAACTAGTTTAGAAAACAAATGAAGTAGCAAATTATTATGTTAATGTCAATGCAAAAGTGAAAAAGTTGTATGTAGATGAGAGAAAAGAAAGCGAGTTAGACGGATACTACTTGCACCGAAAACCTAGATCCGATTACTGCGCAGACCGTGAACAATGATGGTAAATTATAGGATTTAGCTTCTAGACCCTCATCGAGTCTGCATGATTAATTGTACAGAACAGCAAACGAAGCGTAACTTTATCAGAGTTACATTTTTAAGCACCTGTGCATAAAATTACCAACCGTTTAGAATATGTTAATGTGTATTCTAATTATAATAAAAAAACGTACGGATCATCGTTTGTAATAAACTATCGTTATGAACTGTTTGAACAGATTTTGTAGGTCAGTAGATATAAATGCTCTTGTGCTACCATTTCACTTTTATTTTTCATCGAAACAGAAACAGATTTTTTTAATTATACATTTTTATTTAGTAATGATTAAATTTTACATACACTTATATTACAGTTCCTGTGTATTAATCAGTAAGAATACCAATTGTGTGTCGTTTACCCTGATTTCTTTACCACTGCTAGCTAAAACATTTTTAATGCCTTTAACCTTTTCTACAAATAAGGTCATGAGTTTGCCGTTAACAAAAGTTCTCAGATTATCTACAATACTGGGAAAAAATCATTGTTTAAAAATATTATTTAAATGTTTTGCATGTAAATGTCGGCTGTGGTTCTTTTATGTAAACTTTTGTTAATTGTGACATATTTAAGTGTAGATTTATGTCTAGATCTTATGATATAAACTACTATAATTTATTACGAAGTGAAAACTGCGAAAACTTTTAAATCTTCTTTCAATGTGTCAAATGTACTTGAACTTTATTTAAAAAAATATTGAGTTTCATACAATATTTATAATAACAGAAAAGCCTCTAAGAAAACCTTTTACAAAATTATCTTTTGCAAATAATGTAGCAAAATACCCGAGGGGTTAACTATTAGTATCTCCGCGAAATGAGCGTGTATATAATCAGATGAATGAGTAGACTCCAACAACAAAGTTCCACCCAAGTTTCCAGAATTAGATAAAGCCAGAAGGAGAATAAGATACATGTTTTGGATATCTTCTAAGACACACAATTCGCACGCGATATAATTTACATGCCAATTCTCGACCTAAAGCAGTATTGTTAATCATATATGGGCATAAGACAATGAGCGACATTGACGCCTGGTCCCGATAGCTACCTTGTAGGGGGAGACTGCACAATCCCGTCACGTCATCACATAAGGAAACCACAGAGCCCTATTAAAGAGCGACGTTACAAATTACAATTTCATTCAATGTAAATACGAAGAGCCTACTCGTAACTCCTGTCGATGCTAATGGTAGAATTCAGACACGCCTAATGGTTTATCATGTGGATTAAGCTGTTGTGTTGTGACGGCAAGTGTCAATTTATTCTATTCACAGACACACTGATGACTTTAAAGTTAAGCTTTGTATTTGTAACGTGACAGTTGATTTCAAACCTAGTTTTCCTGGCACAGTACGCCTCTAGCTGACATACTTAACATGGAAAGACCGTTATTACTATTTGTCGTTTGAAGGTTTACAAATGGGATAGATATTTAATATTACCCTATAGAGTTAGTAGAAAAAAATCTTAGCAATTCATATTGGTTCATTAAACTTTTTCAATTCGAGCAAAGGGCCATATTTTTTTAATTTACATTTAAGGTGATCGCAATTTTCCATTAGCAATTTATCCGATCTCCATGATTAAATCACAAACATGCGTGATATGAAGAGCCATAAAATCTATAAGGCTCCTTCTAAATTATTTATAGGACCCTGAAATCATAAATTTGCAAACCATAATAGTAGTATAAATTTTCAATAGTCTATTAGGATCATGACACAAGAAATCAAAGACGGTATCCATAGTGTGCCAACCGGTACAAGTATGGTGAAACGTAAATAGCAGGTTGAAGGCATCCGGCTCATTGAATGCGCTGACCCCATCTGATCAGCGCTCGCGGCTAGTTGAGCACATTTGCAGCAACTGATATCCGACTTAGAAGTACAATAGTTCTTCCAATAAGTAGGTACTATTTAAAATTCTTTTGTGCAAAAACAGAATCGCTGCAATAGAAACTCTCCAACACTACTTAGTCTAATTAACTTAGTAATAATTTTCTCTTTTTATATTTTTTATCGTCAACTGTTGCAAATATAAGTACACGTCCGTAGCTACTGATATTAAGCCACGTTACTCTAATAACTAGTAATGCAATTTAAAGTTGTTTTATACACTAAAGTAACCCTGCCACAAAATGAGTTTTTTTCTTGTTTCAAGGAACTCAATTAGAATTCGTGATTTCTTTCTTTACTGTCGACAGTTACAACTACGCTTTATTGCTAATAAGCATACCTTAATATTTTTATTAAGTTTCATTACGACAAATCATTTTTCATAAATAGCTTCAGTGGATAAAATAATCGATGATAGCTTAACTATTTGGAATGAGCGAAATGTTAGAGAAAATATCAAAAATTTAATATGATAAGAAAATGAAACTAATTAGTATACGTAAAAATCGTACATTATCACAAAACAAAAGCAATAAAAGTACCAGACAAACAGACCAATAACTAAAAATAAAGTCAGACAAATGAGTAGTTCAAGACAGATAGTGTATAACTAACACAAAAAAAACTGAATACTTTTTTATACAACTTTAATTACTAATAACGTCTATTATAAAATGGTAGCATAAACAGGTCGAAGCTGACTGGAGATGCGAACTTTTGAAAGGCATGCGTAGATACGCATTTAATGCTTTTACTCCCATTATTTCACGGTATTCACATTAGTTACACATTTTATTTACTTTAGTTATGGTATAATACTCGTTCCCATCAGCGTTGAATGAATGTTTAATATTGCTTTTATGTGCGAAGATGAGAACTCATCACGTTTTATTACGTCAGTAAATTTATTACTATTATTGTCTTATAGAAACATAAACCTAAATCTACTTACCTATAAACATTTAAAGCATTACAGGCATAGCCATGCTTTATCAAAGGAATAACAAAAAATAGGACAGAAAGTAAGCATAATGATTTTCTGATGATGGAAATATATATAACTAATATTCTACATATAACGTGGAACACGACGACAGTGAGCACTGACGTTTGAAATAGCTAGAAGCTCCCTACTTGACACGAATAATGAATTTAACACCCACTTTATCTTTAAACTTATTTTAAACACTTAAAGCTTCGTCTGCTTAATGTTAGACGCATGTCGTATCAACTACTCTCAATTTCATTCGGCGGAATGAGGATCAATGCCTGAGGAGACGACGAGGAGAAACGCCATAAAAATGTAGCCCTAGACATACGATTGGAACACATAATGACAAATACTGAGGTTAGATTTTAAGTACACGACCAGGTTTAATACCATAAACTCCATAACCACTTTTGCAATTACTATAACATTAGTTCATAATTTGTTTACTTCAAACCTTAGCACACTGCCTATGATCACAACGTCAATTTTAAAAAAAACAGGTTTCCAAAATAGGCTATTACCAAATAAAATTGGCACTTTCTTCTTTGGAAAAGAAAACAAATCATCGTCCCTCTAATTTACTACATACACCAGCGCATTATTTGAAAAAGTCTTAACAAACAAGTGTTACATTAAACAAATACATATACCACATAAAAAAGATTTACCTTAACACATATCGTCCTTAATCTCACTTAAAACTAAGTTTTTTTTAAACTTGTGACAATTAGATTCTTAACTAAGTATAATAACTCAGACACGTCATAATCGTTTTGGTTTCAAACTGAGTTATGATGATAAAAATAGAATTTTAATTAAAAATTAATTTACATGAGCGGTGGAATCATAGTACCTATTATTATTCGCGCGTAATTCATAACACGAGTATAGTTTTCAAGAGTAAATTTAAGCACCCTGTGGATATACGTTTAAAATAACACTAAACAAATAACTGTTAATAGTAACCACAGGATGCTTTATTTCAAATGAATAACGTATGTATACTATACGGTAATAATTAATTACCATTTTAATCACTTTTTAGACTATCTACTTCATAAAACTGAATCAACATAAAAATGCAACAGTTTTGGCCTACTGTTACATTTTTTTAAAATCTAGAACAAAAGTAGATCAAATTTAAAATGTTTTTTTTAATATGATAGTTTATTCGCAAATTTTAAATCTAGAAAACGAAAAAAAAATCTTATATTACAGTATTACTATTTATACGCAAGTATGATAGCAATATTATTGTTGGTGATAGGTTTGACGCCTATCACATTATGGAATTTAGTTTTTTCACCTAGTTATGGATGTTCTGGTTGTATCCCCCTCTCTTCGGAGTATACGGGTTTGAAGATATTTTTTTATCACTGAAATGTTATTTATTAAAATTTAATAAGTAGTTTTATTTTTTGATTTTCTAACGATGGATCGTATTAACTACTCCCGTGTTAGACTGTGTTAATAAAACCTAACTACCTAAAAAACTTATCGACTCCTAAATCCGTTGTCATAGTATGTCTAGGTTGCAATATAAAGATACTCAAAAATCATGAGTTATAATAATTAATAGATAAATAAATAAAAATTTGCAACAGTCATTATCGTATTATCTCCTGAACTCTTAGCTGAATGCAGCTAAGAGTGACAAAATGAATGATGCCATTTATTTAAAAGGAATCATGATAGAATCTAAACTACAAGAGAAGCTACTATAACACAAAATATACATATTATTAATTTAATATAAGTTTAATTTTTTTTTTTAATATAAGTTTAATCTCTCACACTTTGTAATCATACAGGAGATTTAACAAAAAAGTAATAATTTATTTTCATTTTTTACAGGTACAAAATGATACCACGGCCTTCAATGATGAAGTTTATTCTAAGTTTACTCGTAGTTGTGTGCGCTGTGGACGCGGCCAAAAAATTCGAGGGAACATTAAGATCAGCCGCCGACGCACCTCCACAAGATAATTTGGCGGTAGAATCTGGTTCTCCTGAGCCCTCTGTTGTAGCTGCACCCGAAGAATATACAAATCCAGGAGCACCACCTCCATCACCAGCAGCGACCACATCCGAAAAACCAGTTGTAGATGAATCAGAAGATCAACCAGCACCTGTACCGGACACAGCCTCTGAAAATGTTCCACCATCTGCACCAAGTGGCATTTCAGCCCCATCTGCACCAGCCAATTCTCTTGAGGAATGTGACTCAGAAATGATTGGATTTGAACTTGTGACCGGGTAAGTAGTAATTCCTTAAAACATTATCTTGCTTAAGCAAAAGCCGATTAGAAGCAATAAATAATTAATTGGTCAATTAAGTTTTTATCGCAACCATCGAAGTCGTTAGTGGTTGTAGCGTGGTCGATAGAAATCAACAAAGCGAAATAAAAGACTAAAATTTTTAAGATAATGGTTCATCCTTAAATGTAAAAGTTTATTGATAAAGACGCGTCTTCTTAATAAACCGCCTATCTTGGTAATTAATTTTCAAAGTACGCGAACTTTAAAGTATATGAACGATATGTATATTTTCTTCAACAGGTACGTGTTCTCGGCACCTTCACATGTTCTTGACGACATTCCTGGCACATTGATGTTAACTGATTGTTTAGAACAATGTCAATCAAATGACACATGTAGAGCTGTTAATTACGAAACGGGTCTGTGCGTGCTTTTCAGTTCTGATGCTGACCAGTTACCAGGTAAACTATTTTAAAAAAACTAACTCAAAAATATAAAACAGTAATTGAAAAATATATCTATTCAATCTTGCAAAAATAGACGAATGAAACAAAATTATTATAGATAACATCACAAAAGTTAACAATGAGAACACTATTTCTTTAAAGATGGCTTGAAAAGACACAAAAGAAATAGTTAAAGCAAAATATTAGGTAGTAATAGACAGAATGAATAACTTAAATAACAATAGAAAATTCGTAAGCAGATTTTAGTTAGCAAAAAAATATCTAAAGCGCTAATTTTTTACAGGTGCTCTTACAAAATCGCAGTTCCCAGTCTTCACAATCTATGCACAAAAGACATGTTTGGGTGTAAAACCGTGCGAACGAGCATGGTGCTTTGATCGTGTTAGAGGTTATCATCTCAAAGGACGTGGAAAGAAGACACACATGGTAGGCTCGAGACAAATGTGCTTAGACTTGTGCCTTGGAGAAAACGAATTTGTTTGCAGGTAAATATAAACATTTCAAACTACTTTGTACTAATTTCGTGTTATTGTCTTTTCAAGTACATGCACAGTAACAATAACGAAATAACTTACAAATTGGATAAAAGAAATGTTAAGTCGAATAGTAACATTTATTTGAGGCTAATAAATTCATAAGTGTGCGAGAATGCATCCTAAGAATAATTGAAATTAAATCAGCAGTTATTTTAAAAACAGTCCAGTTATAAAAGAATCTGAAAGTTTTCAGTAACGGTTAGAAAAGGTAGAACATATTACTGACTCATTATTATATAATGCGCAAATATTTGCTTATTTTTTGTAAGTAATACGTATAATAAGTATTAAAAAATCTTTACAAAGCTCCAGCAATACCTCATGTTTTATAAAATCAGTTTAGTAAAGGCAAATTGACGATCGCGAGAACCACTGATTACAATAAAAAATATATCGATGTTATTGTTCAAGTTTAACAAATAAATATTTCCCTCGCCAATGGTAGCGCTATTTGTCGGCATTGGCCACTGACGGTTGATTAGCATGAAATTGCTTTTCCATTATTATAGTAACAGATTAAAAATATAAGGAATATAGCTCAAAATAAAGATGTTAGAATATTTTAATGCACACACAGGGAAATCGGTTAAATTACTTTGGCCTGTATCGGCAATTAGGTAATAGGTAGAATTAATCTTAGCCCGCCTGATTGAATATGGGGAAGGGGTCGAAGATAAAAGTGTGTTACGCAAGAAGATGTAAAAGCGGCATTTCGCACTACTCAAACCTTTATTTAAAAAAACGGAAAATTATGAAATAACAGCTTTCAAACCATGACTAAAATTTAATTCGAATTGTAGTACCATTATAGAATACAAACCATAGATTTGAATGATACAAACATACTATTGGGCCAACTGTATAGTTTGCGTTGCGTGTGTTCTAATACACAAGACAGCGCTTCCCTATTGTTCCAGAGTACATTATAGTTACAACCATTAATGAAGTATCCGCACTGCAACTGTGTTTATTTCCTTTGATTAGTCACAAACGCCGCAATAGCTTTGAATTGGGTTAGGAAGTTAACAGTTATTTATTTATCTTCCATAATACATATTTCTACCAATATCAGCGCTTACGTTTTGGCTTCTGAACGTAATTTTCACGTATTTCTTTAAATCCTCGCCTTATAAACTTCATCGTTTTTAAATTTTAAAATGAATACTTAAGTTTTACTAAATAAAACTTTATTGAAATTATTGCTTATGTGATTTACAGAAAAGCTTGATATATCAATAAAGAGTAATGTGGACGTATTATAACCTCCGCTCAGCATTACGATATTCCATGGAATAATTAATAAAATTCAATTGAGCCAGTTCTAATGCATACCGAAAAGTTCACCGTTGAATATAAATTGTATCTTCATTGAAGCGGGTGCAGAGTCACCCCGGGCGGTGCGAATCGCGATCTTCGACAGTCACGACATTTGGCAAATATTCCTTGGACGTGGTAGACGATGCGCGCGGTGTGGGAGCGGTTTGCCCTATCGCTTCCTACTTTCACGATACAATAACCGATAAGGCAGACACTGCTCTTTGAGACCCATTGAAAGTACACATACCAAGAACAATATTTTCTTTAAATGTCAACATCGATGTACATTGTACAGTTATTGTCTTTCCCCTGTTATCATGCTGAATCACGACGTTAAACTCAGTAGATCGTGTGCTAATGTACAAGTGAAAGATAATTATTGAAAGTGCATTCAGCTTTCATTCTTGAACAAGGACATTATACAGGGTTCAAGAGGTTAATGCTTAGCAAATGAATATATATCTGTCTATAAATGGTTTATTCGCGGCTGAGTATGACCACCAAAGATGCCGCTTCACAATGGATGGAACTAAGTGCAAAGCTTAATATATTGTGGTTGAGATTCTATGCTCACGAGTTTGTATTAGAAAACAATGGTGGAATTATAACAAAATTACATTATCATTACTTCGTATGAATTCAATTCGTAATACATGTTACAATTTCCTATGAAATTAAAATTTTTGACGTCACTACTAAATTTAATGATTTAAAAATAAACACTCCAATTACATTGCGCAATTATATATAGTTAATGAATATAACAAAATTAAAAATAATTACCATCTCAACTTATGGATCATGTTTCTAAATTTAAATATCTTAATTGGAAGTCGTAGAACAATAACTAAATGTTATATCATAATTAATGATCATTAATAAAATGTCGTGCTGGCTAGTACCGTTCATTAAAATATTGTATTTTATTATAGCTTAACCTATATCACATTGAATAACATGCATAACAGAATATCAGAAATTATGAAATATGTACATTAATACACACATATAAATACGAATCCAGACTCATATTTTACGGAGTAGGATACGAATGGGTTAGAGCGAGGGTCATTTGATCAAGAGCGATACTAGATCAGGAGAAAATATTGCATAAGATGAACTAAGATAATAATGTTCTTATGGGTGGTCACTATAAAGTAATAAAGGGCGTGGAGGTCAAGCGCACATAAATTATACTTAGATTGTGCGAGTAATCGAATGCGATTCACTTTCATTCCTACATTAAAGCCACTTTCCATGAACCATTATTATATCAGACATTACATTTGTAAGATCATATATGGGAAAAAGTCGTAAAATGTTTGAGCATTACGTGCAATTAATTTCTCTAACCTCATTCCTCTATCTTAGTAAAGTCATCACTTTATAATGGTTTTATATAAATGTTTTATTGTCAAAACTTAAAAAATCTCCAAATCAATATAAATTAATTAGCCGCTATTTTTTTACTTTCATAATTCTTAGGTCTAAATCAAGCAAAATCATTTCAAACTCAGTTCACGAAAATATAACACCATAAGAACTGTTTCGGTAACTGTATAAAAATGTTACATAAATCTTGAACTTCAGTTTGATACAAATATATTCCGGTCATTAACGCCAAGTGCAACATTGTTTCAGATCAGCGAACTACAACAACAAAACCGGTGAATGTGTTCTCTCTAACATGGACCGTATTACTCTAGGCGGTACAACCCTATTCCAACCAAACGAAGGTAAATATTCACCGGCAGATTTATTTTAATTTATACAAGAAACAGTACAAAATAGTAATTTATGTATATTTTTAGACACTGATTATTTGGAAAATAATTGTGTAGAAGAACCAACTAAATTGTGCGAATTTAAGAAGATGAATGGTCGTATCCTCAAGACTGTAGACTCAGTGTACCAAGACGTACAAACAGTTGAAGAATGTCGTGAGTTGTGCCTGAATTCGCCCTTCCGTTGCCACTCTTATGATCACGGTGACACAGGTGATCATGTGTGTCGTTTATCTCATCACTCCAAAGCTACGCTAGCCGATATCCAGGTGAGCTATCTAAGATTTTTTTATTATTACTAGCACAACTTCTAAATTATTACAGTGCTGAGATATCCAATTGTTTTTAATATTTGGTTTCAATCCATTTCTTTATAATTTCCTTCGTTACTTTACGAAAGATCGGCTAAAAATTCAGTGTCTTTATCATCAGTGCTTTTATCGCAGAAACTGGTGATTGACTGTTGTGCTATCCATATCTGTACTTTCACTTATCGAGAGCATTACAGATCTGTACATTTCATTTTTATTTTTGCGCTTAATGTTTAAGTTAAGTAAAAACAATTTTACATTTATTTTCAGGATCCTTACTTGGAAGTTCCTGAGGCAGCTACTTATGAATTATCTTCATGTTACAACGTTTCCATTGATTGTCGTGCCGGAGACATGGTGGCTCGTATTCAAACTTCAAAACTTTTCGATGGCAAAATTTATGCAAAGGGAAGCCCGAACTCTTGTGTGGTAGATGTCAAGCAAAGCCTTGAATTTGAATTACATATGCAATATAACAACATTGAGTGCAACGTCAAACAAAACGGTCTTGGCAGGTACTTACCGTTTTTACATTTTCTGAATTGTCTGCTGACATTATAAAATATAATAATTTCATATAAGCTCAAGAATGCAATTGAGATTTTTTTGTTACAGGTACTTGAATGACGTGGTAATCCAGCATCACGACACAATCGTTACCTCATCAGATCTTGGTTTAGCTGTAACCTGTCAATATGACTTGACCAATAAAACAGTAGCCAACGAAGTTGACTTAGGTATCCATGGCGACATTCCACACGGTATCTCAGAGGAAGTTATCGTTGACTCACCGAACGTAGCAATGAGGATCACAGACAGAAGCGGTGATGACACTATTGCCTCAGCTGAAGTTGGTGACCCATTGGTAAATAT
Organism: Calephelis nemesis; assembly: GCA_002245505.1. Taxonomy (NCBI): domain Eukaryota; kingdom Metazoa; phylum Arthropoda; class Insecta; order Lepidoptera; family Riodinidae; genus Calephelis; species Calephelis nemesis. The sequence continues at coordinate 102,410 of NJDD01005595.1, forward strand.
TTTATACGGGCTTCTAATTATTTGTTCATTCAAAATTCTTTTTGTAAGGAATTAATAAAATAACATACTCTTTTACTTTTGCAGGCTCTTCGCTTCGAAATCATGGACCCGAACTCACCATTCGAAATCTTTGTTCGAGAACTTGTTGCTATGGATGGTGTTGACTCAAGCGAAATAACATTGATTGACAGCAATGGTTGTCCTACCGACCACTTCATTATGGGACCACTGTACAAATCTACATCAACCGGAAAGGTAATTATATTAATTACAATATAATAAGTAATATGAAAAAAACTTAACATTGGTTTAAGCAAGGATGTAAAAAACACTACCTATCTAATCAATTATTTCTTTCTTTACAGATATTATTATCACACTTCGACGCGTTCAAATTCCCATCGTCCGAAGTCGTACAATTCCGTGCCCTTGTAACACCGTGTATGCCTTCTTGTGAACCAGTCCAATGTGATGGTGGCCCGAATGAATTACGATCCGTTATGTCTTACGGACGCAGGAAGAGACGTTCGACGCCCGCTGCTCCAACTGATGACATGCTTTTAGTACAAACAATCCAAATTACTGACAAGTTCGGTTTTGACAAACAAAGATCAAAGAATGTAACAGAAGATTCAGTATACGTTAGAGAAACAGATGTGACTTGCATAAACGCGTCAGGTGCTATGTTGGCTGCAGCTGCATTTATCGCAGCCCAGCTAGTGGTGTTAGCCGCGTGGACATGTAGTTGGCAACGACGACGGGCTGCTGCAAAAGCCGCCGAACTATTACCTGGACCAACCGCACCCTCCCTCTGTAAAGTCTACGATGCCAGTTTCTCTCGTGCACATCAGAGGCACTTTTAAATAGTTACTAAGTATGTAAACGAAAAATGCATCTGCAATAATAGTATTTTAAATTAGTTTAAATATCCCCGTCGCGTCCTAGCTCGAAAAGGTAATGTGTATGCCAAACGAGCACGTTTACCTAGCGAGCGCAAGATATCGACAGCGATTGATAAATGTAAGTGTTAACGCGGATACACTCCTAAATGCAATTTCCGCAAATCGGAGTACACGTTTGCACAACACGGAGACGGGGACGACCTAAAGAGCGTGCATGAATGAGGAAGAACGAAAGATTAATGCAAGTGTGTATGAATGTTTGATATGACTGGGTACACTCGCTTGTCCCCTTCTCTGGAGTCATTGGCGGGACCAAGGCCGTATGTCGTTATCAAGATCTTGTCGCTCATTCGCCAACATTACGTTCGGGCTTCACACAGAAGTCCGATATCGTATTGTACCATAATTTAAAAGTAGCATAAGTCCGATTAATAAATAGAAATAGGAAAAAAAAACAATTCAGTACCTTTTAAGTAGATAGAAAACCGAACGTGCGACCTAAGTCAAGAATCGATATATTAACGGCCATCCCGATTTCGTAATTTATTGAATTTAGATTAGGTTTTTTACATAATTTATGTTCGTGTGCGAAATATACCTTACAATATAAAATGTAACTAATAAACGCTTATAATAAAACTTGTGCTATGTTTTACAAACAAGAAGTATTGATGTATGTTAGGACAGTCTCTGGAAGTATTTAGTTTTTTTACTAATTGAAATTATCAAATTTGCCAACTACATGCAATAAATATTTTAAAATAAACGTTTATTTTTATTTATATCCTCTATTTGCAGTTCTATGCACAATATTTACCCAAATTTAAGTTTAAAAAATAAAAGTTTTATGATGACAATTACTTTCGCAACCGATGGATTAAGAAGTAGGTACACACATCTTTTTGAAGATAAAACAATACTAATAGCAAATGAAAATTTTAATTTTCCACTATGAACTCTATAAGGAACTTCCAAAACAGGTGTTCGGATTTTAAGAAAATCGGTACATATTAGAAAACAGATTCACATCAAAAATAACGTGATTAAAATGACTTTTGATTTTCAACGTTATGCCCTAACATTATCGCTGTATCATTAGAGTCACATATTGATAAACTCTCACTAAGCCCAAAGTCGTTTTGAACATAGCATTTTTATGTGGATATCTTTTTTTATAAGTACTGAACACTGTCCTAAAACTGAAAAACCTATTTTAAGTACCCTATATGGCAATGCATATTCTTAGCTCTTAATGTTCAATAGAAAATTTCAAGAAATTGAAATACGAGTATATATCGTCAAATATATGGCAGACCAGGCTCAACATAAATATAAATGCAATCATCTATTTGGATTAACATACATAAATAATATATGTAGCATGTGGAGTTTTAGAAATCACCGGTTCAACAAATACAGATGAACAGATCATTAAAATTTTGTACAGTTACTCGTAGACAAAAAACCCAACATCCTTATCAGGATTATAAATCTTTATCAGACTAAAGTAACTGTCAAAAATGCGAAAGAAGATGAAAATAGTAAAATGTATCGTCCAGTTTCCGACCGGTTTATAAACGGCACTCATCAAGATTTGATCTTAGAGTTGGGTTTGCGTGAAGCCACGTGTGAAGGGGCACACCTCACTTCGGCATTCGTGAGCGAGATTAGATCACACGTGCCCAGGCGACAACGGCACGCGACACACTAACACGTGCCGCGCCGACGACCATTAGCAAACGCTCCAAACAATCTCACTTGCACCGCGAGATTGAGATTGCGACAAAGCGCAACCGAAATATAAACCTACACATTCTTTATTAATTAAACAACTTTTGATAGCAATAATGAAGGTTAGAAATGGATTTCCTGATGGTAAGATGAACATGTCACTTATGGTAGATATTAGAGCGCGTTGTAAAAATGGGGTTTGGATGATTAATCTTTTGGCGAACTATAAAGAAGGAAGTCTAGACTAGAGACGTCAATATTATGTGTATGAAGATTCAAGAAATATATTCCCAAAGAAGCGGCAGATCAAAATATTTCTGCTATTGGTAATGAGAGTGAAGGATCTAGAAAATTAATGATTTCTAAAGTAGGTAGTAAGTAGCTGTAGGTCAAAACATAGAGGATACCTAAACTACTCTTTGTAGTGTCAGCGATATAGTACAGATGCGTTGAAATGACCAGGACTATAGATTACGTTCCGTAATTTTAGTATCGAAATCTATTGCGCTTTTGGTCTAAAATGATAATTCTTTTGGTTACTGGTAAAGGCGCTATTAAGAGTTTTCACAAAAATAATTTACGGAGACGCTCGCGAATATAGCTTTGCAATATTCCTATTGTGTATGAAAACTTTGAGTAGCGCTCTTATACTAGTAACAGATCTACTCAAATTACCAAGCAAATTAATATTTTTGACCAAAAGCGCTATTGATTTATATTTTATACTAGCTGCCCGTTCCGGCTTCGCTCGGATGGTAATTTTTTACCATAAATTGAGATATAAGCTATCCTATCTCTCAAGTTGGATCGAACTGCACATGGTGTGCGAATTTTATTATAATCGGTTAAGTGGTTTAGGAGTCCATTGAGGACAAACATTGTGACACAAGATTTATATATATTAAGATATAATTGTGATCTTAATTAGTTTTTTTATGATAATGGAAGGCAAACAAGCAGAAGGATTTCCTGATGGTAAGAAATTCACGCCGCCTAGAGACACAAAAGGTGGTAATGGTGCGTTGCCAACTTGAGGCCAGGATGTTAGGCCTCGAGCAAAAGTAAGTTTGTCAGCTACCATACCCTCCAACTGGAACACTTCAACGGCAAGCATTGGACGTTATGGCGGCAGGAATAGGTAACGGGGTGGTACCAATCCGGGCGAGTATAGACTCGTACGTATAGACCTAAGAGAATAAAATAATACCAAAGTAAACTTTGCAATTATTGAAATAAGAACCACATTTAACGTTCCCTCTTAACATTTTGCGAGTACGGAAATTATAGAAAACAATTCCAACTAGTCCACTATCGGTTTCTAAGTACAGGTGAAAGAAGATATGCAAATAAGAAATTTAGAAATAGTATTACGATTAAAGGCGATTTTATCAATCAATAAACTACAGAGATAGTAATCAATTTACTTGATCATAAATAGCATATTCAGATACACTCTGTAGCTGGTATTTACGAGATCTCCTGTACAATTTAGCGAACCGCAAATTAAAATATCTGCTTTCTATCGCCTTAATCTGCATAAAATGTGCATTTCTAATCAGATATAGTGGTTTTAAAAGTATATGCTAGCAATAACATAAAATTTATGACGTCTGTAGCCAGTATTGTAAAATATTAAATACATTGTATTGAATATTAACGGTGATAGTAATAAAAAAAACTTTTACATACGGCGAATATGGTTATAGGATCCTTGAGAAAGGAATGTATAGACTATTATAACAGTACCAAATAATTTAGACCGAAAAAGTTGCAACAGTGTACAAGAGATTAAATGTCACAGAAATCGCTAAAAAACGTTAATATATACATCTGTACTTAGTTTTTGTGACAATTTATATTGTTTCCCAAGTTTTTCTGGTCGCGGTCGCGAGTTCTGGTGGGCACGTTAGCTAGGTTTGTCACATTCTGTGCCATTTGGAGGATTATTTGCCTCAAAAGTTACTCTGCTTACGAGGAATTAGCAAAAAAAGCTTATTTTACATCTGTTAAAGTGGATTCATTTAAATATACATTCAAAATAAAAAAATAAAAAAACTACACAACTGGCAGACCTCTTTCTTGTTTTATAGCTGTTCGCGAACGGAGATCCTTTTAGTCTTCTCATCCAAATAAATACATATAAACTAAAATACGAACCTAATTAGCTATTTTATAGTTATCATTAGCTAGCCTCCTTAAAAATATCACTTGCAATCTTCTAAAAATGTTTGTGGTCTTATTGTTCATATAGAATTCACACACGAATCGAAAGTACCATGACTTTACGGCTTGTCAAGTTTACTTACTATACTCCCTACCCTTTCCGTAAATCATTTGTATGAAAACTATGAACTGCGCCTTAATAGAAAAACATTTTTAGATCAAACTCCCATAGATTTTGACACGTAACTTACCGAACTAAAGCTATACTCATGGTCAAGGCAATGTGGTTGTCTTTGCCTACTATATTAAAGAAGCTTTAATATGCGTATATTTTATGGTATAATCGAAGACACGGCTCTGGTGGTAAATCAACCACGGCCTATTAACACCATAGATGTTATAGATGCGTCGCTGTATAGTAGTCCATGTTAGGCCTCAAGCGCAAGTCTACCGGCTACTGTAACTAAACTATATAACTGTGAATCGAAAATCTTATCTATTACGACTAGCCGTTAATTACTGTAATTTGGTCTAAATGTTCAAGATAACACCGCGCGCATGCGATTGAGCTGAATGTTCAGATACCACATAAGGTTAATGTGCGAAAATATTAATTGCATTAATTGGATTATTTTAATTAGATATATTGTTTATGGTAAGCGAAAGCAAACAAGCAGACGGATCTCCTAATGGTAAGAATTTCACGCCGCCTAGAGACATTAAAGGTGGTAATGGTGTGTTGCCAACCTGAGGCCGGGATGTTAGGCCTCGAGCAAAAATAAGTTTACCGGCTACCTTACCCTCCGAACCGGAACACGTCAACAGCAAGCATTGGACGTTATTGTGGCAGGAATAGGTAAGGCGGTGGTACCAATCTGGGCGAGTCGCTGCGAAACTCTACCACCACCTGGTAGAATGTCACAGTGTTAGTGACGGATAGGCTATGCTCACCTTTTACTACTTGGCAGGAAAGCAGATGGTCTATTCAGCAACGCAGTAAATTATCTATAGTTCCCCCATCTCTTATTTTAGATAGATTCTTGGAAATTGACAGGTAATAATTACACCTGTAGACTTAAGTAAAAACGCAAATTTATAGTAAAAAATTAAAGTATCGTCACGCCCATATCCACGAATTGGATTTATCCAATTTTCTAATAAAAAAAATGTTGCTCGGGATTGGATACGTGCCCGGTTAACGATAAGCTTGCCACCTATAACTCTGTGGGACTTAGTGTCTTCGGCTAATCGAGAGTGCCCTGGTTGTGCCTCTGCCTACCTCTTCGGTGATATGGGCGTGAAGATACTTTTTTTACAGGGCAATCTATAAAATACATTCATTTTCTATGAGAGAGGTTAGCGAACAACACGGGTTTCCTGATAGTAAAAGAAAGCCGTGGCCTAAAAATACCATACTCATCTATTTATCCATTTTGACAATTAATGAAAATTAGATTATACGTTGCTTAATTACAACAAATTTAATCTTTTGAATTTCATTCCCTTCTATTAAAAAAATAATATATAATTAATTAGAATAAATAATTAGAATATAATCGGAATAAAAAATTCCTTATGACCTTGTTCGTGTCATAGAAAGGGGTACTAAATTTTATCAAGGTCAAAGCAGCTTGGTTAAGGTTGAGTATTTACCTTTGAGTAATCTGGCTAATACTCATGAGGGATAATGTAAGATTCAAATAAAATAAAAAAAAATAATAGTTTCGAAACCTATGCAATGCACACAAAGAAACAATCAATTGTTTCCTTTTGATAATAAAGATAAATGACAACTTCTTGAATTAAAAAAACCATTTCATTAATTTGCCTACAAATATGCCATTTTTAACTGGAAAACGGAGTATCGCGAACAAACTATGAATTCCAGTAACCGATGCCACTTATATTCTCTAAAAAACTTCAATGTTCAATTTCAACATACTTACAATAAAGCAAATAAAAATTGGGTATTTTCTCCGATTTTCCTGAGATTCCATCATCAGATCCCTACTAATGGCAATAAAATCACCTCGGAAGTAGATACACTCTTTTAGATAAACAATTTTCAAAATCGGTTTATAAAATGACGGATAACGGCCAATATAAATAACACATCTAAGATTATCTAATCTTGCTCGTGGTATTTTAGATCAGTTGCCAGGTATCCGCTGTTATTTTTTAATGATTAACAAAAATATCTTAGCAACAAAACTCTAGAAAGCCTATCTTTATCTGTAGATAGGTTGTTAATATTCGCGGTGAATCGATTAACTTTAAAAAAATATAGCAATCTCATATAACCTGTTCATTTTATAGAAGCATTTTAGAAACCCACGAAAACGCCATAGCGATCGCTTCTAAAAATAAAAATAGTTTTTCGATGGTATTTTATCATTACATCCCGTGCAGAAAATTACTGATGATCTCGCTGATTACCCACTAGCTACCAGTGATGAGAGGAATTTGCCCAGGAATTAAACCTGCGTACCGCGTACAGTGTATCAAAGTAAATTATAAAGTAGGCGAAAGCATGCAAGACGGTAGCTATGTAATCGGTAAAATTGGCATTCATACCTTTGGTGGGAGAATCAACCAATCTCTTAGCAGATCGTAAATCTGAATCGAAATATTATTTGAGCGAACCGCGTTTTTAATTTAAAATTTAACAGGAATTAAAAAAAAATAAGTACAATAAAACTGCAAAAACCATCTCCAATTTATTTCATTAGGTAACACGTCACGATTCGATTTTTTTTTGAAAGATAGCAAAATGTTCCAAAATAATCACTACACAGTATAAAACAAAGTCGCTTCCTCTGTCCCTATGTCCCTTTGAATGCTTAAATCTTTAAAACTACGCAACGGATTTTCATGAGGTTTTTTCAATATATAAAGTGATTGAAGAGGAAGGTTTATATGTATATTTTATACCAGTGCGAAGCAGGGGCGGGCCGCTAGTATTAAATAAATTTTATCAACATCTTACTAGTAGTGAACCTTTAGTAGTAACCACACATTTTTTTCACTTACGTTGACAACCTCTGGTTGAGGTTTTTAACGTAAGCGAAAATGTATGCATTTTTAAGCATATCTAAAAAACAGCTAGTCCAATCCAGGCGACATGAATATGAGGCCGACTAAAAACTTGACCTTTCTTTCTAAAAAATACCTATCAAAATCAGTCAGTTATTGACCGAATTATCGCGTAACAAACATATTAAACCTAGCTGTTGCTGCGGCGTTGCCCGTGTTGTTAATTGTCCCAAGCGAACATTTTTTGGGATAAAAACTATCCTATGTGTTAATCCAAGTTACCGTTTGTGTGTGCCATATATCATAAAAATCTGTCTAGCAGTTTTCCTTGAAGAAGTAACAAACATACAAACTTTGGCATTTAAAAAATTAGTAGGATTCAAAAAACATACAGTCAAACTGTTAGACTTCCACCTTTTTTGGATTCGGTTAAAAATGCCAAAGTTCACCAACATAGACTTCACTATCATGTTGATATAGAGACAGTTCAAATCATCGATACCACAGACCAAGTGGAAAGGCAGAAAAGGACAAAATCGTATGAACTAATGTAATACAGTAGGTACACTTCTGTGGTCTTGCGGTTCATGTGTTGGACTTGACTTCATGAGGTCCCAGGTTCGATTTCCGGGTCAGGCAACAAAAAGACAATATGGTTTTTCTAAATTTCTAAGTAAAAAATATTGTTCGGGATTAGATGTGTGCCCGGTTTGCTGATAGGTGCCTATCGCAGTGTGGGAATTAGTGTCTTCGAGGGCACACTGGTTGTGCTTCTGCCACTTCTTCGGCGATATGGGCGTGAAGATACTTTTTAAGTGACAAGAGCTTAAAGCTCACAATGCAAATGTGACTCACGTTTAGAGATACTAAGTAAAAGTTAATATCATACTTACAGACAATGATTCAGCCAAATTAGTGATATGAAAATTACTCATTAATAATATAGAGTAAGAGGTTAGTCAAAAACTCTTATAAGAAAAAAACGCTTTTTCTATTAGTGTTTATTACTTTATTATTGAGTTTAGAAAGCGAGGTCAGCTATTGATTGTAGTCTAGACATACTCTCTAAATATTATAATAATTGTTAACTATCAACCAAATTTTCACACTATTTTGCAAAAAAAGGCATTTACTGTGCACAGTATTTAAACTTTTTTATAGAAAATAGAGATGCTGTCGATTTTAAGTACTTATAGTTACACAATACTATCTTTAAACAAGCTTTTACTTAGTTTCGTCAGTTCCGGTGTTTTTTAATGGTATCTTTATACGTATTTACTTATTTAATATTGTTTTTAAAAGAATTTTTATTTATTTCAAACCAATTGTACACAAATAAAAAGTTGTGAGTACAAATGCATTCTCTCCCAACCTTGCTTGGACCTAGGATCTTGCAAGTCAAATTTGACGCTCTACCCGGTTACCGATTAATGCCCGGCTGTTATATGCAATAAACGAGTCGTTTTGATGACAGACGGTAGTATTTTGTACGTTTAGTAAGATTGCTAACAAAGGTTGCTCGTTTTCGGCTGTAAGTTCTGAACATATTTGCAAAATTTGTTCAGAAAGTTTTGTTCCGTTACTTTTAAGTAAACTACGAATGGTTAAACTTATGGATTACGTTTCGTTGATTATAGAAATCGGGCATGTGTTAAAGTTTTGTCTAAGCAGATCTGATGACAGAAACTTCCAGTTGTGTGCTCAGTGACCATAGGAACTTCTAGAATTCCCCAACATCACCTATTTATGTTAAAGGTCAGCCAACAAGCATACGGCTCTTTAAATGGTAAGAGTGGTCTAAAAGCACCATTGATGTTATAGGTGTGTCGCTGCCCAGAGGCTAGCATGGAAGGCATACTGCGCAAGTCTACCAGCTACTTTACCATCTTGACCAGAAAATGATAGGGTCATTATGGCGGCAGGAATTGTAAGGCGATGGATCCCTACCAAGATACTGCACAGCACTATTTTTTTTTCGCTAGAAACTATTAAAGAATACCATTCAAATAGGAGACCTAGGTTGACATTCCATGATCAAATTTCCGGGATTTTAAACCAGTCAAGAGTCTCCAAAACCGACGTAGAGGGTACCAGGCAGGTTTACTAGGATCGTGACATATGGATTTAACATTAACGTGTGTGTGTGTGTGTATGTGTGTGTGTGTGTGTGTGTGTGTGTGTGTGTGT